>APFE031189437.1:10829-76428 GCA_000404065.3 Pinus taeda
TATATATATATCGTGTTTCCTCGTTTCCAAAATTTGGGGGGTCATGTTTTGTACCCATGCCCATTTCGAAAACTCGTACTCATTTCCCCGTTTCGTGCAACTTAGGTTTGCAGGAATAGATCTAAGAAATCAGCCAAGAAAATCTTCAGATCTGAAATTTTTTCAAGGAGATCTGGGGTTTTGCGACAGATCTAGGCCCTAGAGGGCAAGAGGTTGTCCCAAATATTTTTATAGAGCTAGCATTAAAGATTTTGCAATAAATCTGAAGATCTAAAGCAAAATAATTTTTTTAGAGCAAGGGTTTCAAGTTTTGGGGCTCCTAAGCCCAGATCTGCCTTCTCCTAGCCCTATTGGGCCTAGTGATAGCCCTCATTGGGCCTAGATTCCCCTTGCTCCATTTTTTATCTAAATATTTAAATTTTCTTTGATTTCTTGAATTCAATACTTTCATCAAATATCACATCTCGGCTTATTTCTATTTGGTGTCCTTCCTTTATGTAGATCTTATATGTCTTTGAAGTATTACTATAGCCAACAAATATTCCTTTCATGCTTGTAGGATCCAACTTCTTTCCCTTAGTCTTCGAAATGTGAAGATAGAAAGGACAGCCAAATATGCGTAGATGTTCCACGATTGGTTTCTTCCCAGTGAATGCTTCCTCAGGAGTCATGTTGTCTAATGGTATGTGAGGGCTTCGATTTTGAATATACACAACAATCTTTGTTGCTTCACCCCACAAAAATTTTGGCAAGTCTTGACCATGTAACATGGCTCTAACACTTTCCTCAATTGATCAATTCTTTCGTTCAACAACCCTGTTTTGTTTAGGATTATATGGGACTATTAGCTCCCTCTTAATCCTAGTCTCCTTATAGAAAGTTATGAGTTCCTTTGATGTGTATTCTCCTCCATTGTCGAATCTTAGTATCTTTATCCTTCTTTTTGTAAGGTTCTCTACTTCAACTTTGAATTCTTTAAATTTGATGAGTGCTTCATCCTTGGATTTCAGCAAATAGATCCAAGTTTTCCTTGAGTGGTCATCAATGAATGTAACAATATAGATGACCTCTAAGAGACTTTGTAGAGATAGGACCACAAACATTTGAATGAATGAGCAAATTTTTGCTTCCACATGTGTGAGCAGATTCAGGGCTTCCAAGGCTTCGCTTGAGTTTCCCCTCCTTCTAGGGCTTGTAGATGATCCAGTAGACCTTCATTTAACCTTCTTCCTGCAATATCTTCAACTTTGATCTTGCAACAGCAAAACCCTAGCTTTCCTTATTTGCACGTGTGAGAGAGAACGAAATAACCCAAACACTTGTCCTTCGTCCTTCTTCCTTCTTCGCTAGCCTTCTTCTTCTCCTTCGCTTGGATGATGAGAGAATGAAAGATATCCATAGAAGGTTGAGTTCCCTCCTATATATAAGCTTCCAAGGAGGATGAAATGCCCTAATTGAGACAGACTTCTTAGCTACCAGGCCGACTTGGTCTTGGAGGGTATTTTGACACTTTTAAATACAAAAATAATTCTTTTTACAAGTTACAATATGCCCAATGGGGTCTTCTTCATACAATAATCTCTTTTGACTTCTTGACCCTAGGACAAACCCTAGAAGCACTCAATGGGTGCTTGACCTCTAAATAAAAGACCTTGAGCCTGAAACCCATGCTAAAAAAATAACAATAATATTTTTTCTTTTATTTTACAATATATAAGAATCAAAAGTACATCTCATATTTATGAAGACTGAACCTAGTTATACATTTCAACACATCATCTCATCCACATGGTCAAACAACTCTAGTTCTTCTTTGCTTCTAGCCATTAAATGACTTACCTCCTACATTGAAGTGACATAATGCACAACTTCTTGGTACCTCTCTTTGTCATGTAGTGTTGAAGAAAATGTAACTAGGTTCGGTCTTCATAATAACATGATCTTTGTAAATGATGTAATAAAAGAGAATAAATTATTTTTGTATGCCTTGCTACATGGGTTTCATGAGCAAGATGTGTCATAGGTCAAAAGACTTCTTCTTGATGTCTTTAGGATTTTATTATTATGTCAAAGAGTCATGTCAAGTGTAAAGGATCTCTTTAAGAGCCTATGTAAAATGTATTTAAGTCAAAACAGCCCTCCAAGTCCAAGAACAACCCTCCATTGGCATGATCAAGAAGTCTACAAGCAAAACAAAATAGAGATCATGATTGTCAACTTCAAATATTGAATTAAATATGTTTAAATGACATGTCGGCTCCAATGAAAGTCGTGTCGGTTCACAAGTACACATCGGCTCAAATAGGAGCACAAACTACAATAAATACCCGTCTAGGGTATCCGCAATTGCCATGGGCAGAACTCGCAAATTCTCTCTGAAATTTCACATATACTAGAAGGAGCAGAGCCACAGGCATTTTTCGGTGAAGGGCTTTACTACACCTCGGATGGGTATAAAGTGCAGTCAAGCTATATCTTGGTTGGATAAAGCAGAAGGAACCTTGGTGAGACTGGTCGCTCCATTAACCAAAGGATTAGTGATCATGCAGCAGACCTCAGGCATATGAGAACCAAGTCTTCCGCTTTAGCAGAGCATGTGAAGAAAACCAATCACCATGTCTGCATCGAAGAAGCTAGTGTGATTGCTAAAGTGTCACAATTCCATCACCGGAAATTTAGGGAAGCCCTTAAGATTGAAAAAAGGCCGAACAATCTCAATAGAGAGGATGGTTGGAAGATTAGTAGTTGCTGGGTCCCAGCTCTCTCCTCCTAGTTGTGTTCTTAACTCTTTGATTCTTAAATTAAAAATTTATTATTTATTTATTTGTTTATTTATTTTTAATTAAAATTAACATGTTTATTTATTTATTTTTATTTTTATTATTAATATGATTATTATTAAATATGATTTATTAATATATTATTTTTTTTTATGTTTTTTTCAAGCGCTTTAGTTCTTATATTTATTTATTTATTTTTAAATGTATATTTATTTATTTTATTTTTATTTTTTATTTTTTATTTTTAATTTTTAATTTTTAATTAATTAATTTAATTTAATTTATTATTTATTTATTTTTATTTTTTTTTAATGCAACTCTTTGATTTTTTTTTTAATACAGTAAATTTATTTATTATTTTGTTTTTACCTTATTAAACTATTAAGTAAATATTTTTATCTCCTTTTATCTGATATTTTATTTAAAATATAATTAACCATTAAAAGTATTTTATTTATTTACATATTTAACTTTTATTATATTTATATATTTAACTTTTAACTTAACAACATAATATTATTGTAAAAAGAGCTTCTGCATAAATCATATCAAAAAGATCATTGTCGACGCGTTTCGAACCAACCAGTGTGGTTCATCGTCAGGACGAGTTGAAGGAACAGATCTGGCCTAGCAAGTTAAGTAGACTGAGCAAAGACTCCAACGGCTACATAACGGCTATATTTGACTTGGACCTAGGTCATAATTATATTATTAATACAATTAATCTAATTATTATTTTTCCTAATATTAAGTTAATAATATACTATTTTAATTCCTTGAGATAAGAGAAATTAGGTTATATTGATAAATATAATCTAATTATTAATTTTTATGACAATAAGTAATAATATAATATTTTTATGAGCTGATATTATTAAAGGAAATTTATTTGTTTAAATAAATTAATGGTTATTAAAAATAACTTAGGTTATATATATTATTAAATCTAGTCCTATAATATTATATTTCTAGAGATAAGAGATTTTAGGAATAAAATAAATGAGCGAATATTAAAAGAATTTTAATTTGCTTGAATAACTTAATATTAATGGTTATTTAAAAATTACTTTTAAATTATTATTGCTTGAATTACTTCCTTAGAAAGAAATAATTTTAAGTTATATAAGTAATTATATATTAGTCAAATATAGCCGTTATGTAGCCGTTGGAGTCTCTGCTCAGTCTACTTAACTTGCTAGGCCAGATCTGTTCCTTCAACTCGTCCTGACGATGAACCACACTGGTTGGTTCGAAACGCGTCGACACTTATATATCCATATAAAACATATATAATATTAACTTAAGATGAATATATAATTACTTATATAACTTAAAATTATTTCTTTCTAAAGAAGTAATTCAAGCAATATTAATTTAAAAGTAATTTTTAAATAACCATTAATATTAAGTTATTCAAGCAAATTAAAATTCTTTTAATATTCGCTCATTTATTTTTATTCCTAATATCTCTTATCTCTGGAAATATAATATTATAGGACTAGATTTAATAATATAATATAACCTAAAGTTATTTTTTAATAACCATTAATTTATTTAAACAAATAAATTTCCTTTAATAATATCAGCTCATAAAAATATTATATTATTACTTATTGTCATAAAAATTAATAATTAGATTATATTTATCAATATAACCTAATTTCTCTTATCTCAAGGAATTAAAATAGTATATTATTAACTTAATATTAGGAAAAATAATAATTAGATTAATTGTATTAATAATATAATTATGACCTAGGTCCAAGTCAAATATAGCCGTTAGGTAGCCGTTGGAGTCTCTGCTCAGTCTATTTAACTTGCTAGGCCTGATCTGTTCCTTCAACTCGTCCTGACGATGAACCACACTGGTTGGTTCGAAACGCGTCGACAATGATCTTTTTGATGTGATTTATGCAGAAGCTCTTTTTATAATTTCTTCAAAATTTATGGCAACCCCCCCATACCCATTTAATTCACTGTACCAACCAATAATCAAAATCAAGGGTATTTAATGCTACTAGATATTTATGTAAGCAATATGGTTTCTATAAGCATCAAACTATTAATCAAGTAGTTAATAACCTACTTTAGCAATTGATACATCAAGTAATTGTACAAGTATACATGCATAGTGTATTTATACATAGGGTCATACACATACCTTACACATGTACTAATAATAGAGAATCACTACCTATAATGCATAATTCATTCATGTTCACAACTAAGCCTTGTACGACAACAAACCAAGTAAATGTAACATTTAACAAAATAACAATAATTCATCAGTCATTGATCATCACACTTAAATTATTAGAAATGAATCAAAATAAGTGTTCTAAACACAGTAGGAACAAAGAAAGGAAATAATAGTAGCACAGCTAATCTTTGAACAATATTATACAGAAATTTCAAATCATCTTTCCTCCCTAATCTACTTACATTTTCCACATCCTAACCTTTACTCTATCACAACAAATTGAAGCATCGACTATATTGACCTCACTCTAGATATAACTGGTAAGTGAAATCATCAACTACATCAATCTAACTTCCCTAGCAAGCAACAAATAGTCACCTTCACACGTTTATGAGAGCATTTCCTAACATGGCCTTCTCACAATTATAAGTTTCAAACGATAGACAATGGGTAATATCCCTACCCCTGTTGATAGAACTAAGGAGCAACACCCTATCATTGATAGGACAAGGGTCAACACCATGTCATTGATCATATTATTCCATTGTTGTTATTCTTAGAGCTATGTCATCAAATGAGCGACTTGAGTAACTATGCTTCTTATAAAACCTACACTTTTTGGCATATCATAACAACATTTGGAACCAGTAACTAAATTACAAATTAATTCTTTAAAATGTACCATTGTACTTTAAATATCTACAACATCAAGTATACTTTAATGTGATATTTATTCAGTGATCTCTTAGCCCATTGACCTTTAAGGTGGCTTACCAATCACATAATCATGCATAACCATATAACAATTTTCAAGCTATTAATAAGTATAGCTATTGACATTTAAAGTAAGAAAATATTTTTCATTACCATGGCATGCATTGCACCAATTATATGTTCACAATATATCCTCTATGTTAGCTTACCAAGAACATAATCATGCATAACCATATCACTATTTCCAAGCTATTAACAACTATACACATTATTGACATTCAAAGTAAGCAAGTATGTTTTATTAGCATGTGCATCACATCAATTATCATTCATAGCATACCTCTAGGTTAGTTTTCCAAACACATAGTCATGCATAACCATATAACTATTTCCAATCTATTAGCAAATAAGCAAGCATGTTTTATCACCATGTGCATTGTACGATACCTCTAGTTTAGCTTACTAAAACACGTAATCTTACATAACCACATAACTATTTCCAAGCTATGAACAACTATACACTTATTGACTCTTTTTTTGTAAATTTCGTCCATAGATTTCTATTGATAACAAAAAAATATTACATTGATAAAAACTCCATGTCCATACTAAAAATTCTTGGGTCGCTTCCAGGATAACCAACACTAACTATGCACTTATTGATATTTAAAGTAAGAAAATATGTTTTATTACCATGTGAATCACACCTATTATCGACATTTAAAGTAAGCAAATATGTTTTATTACCATGTGCATCACAACTATTATCTGTTCACAATATACCTGTAAGTTAGCTTACCAAACACATTGTCGTGCACAACCATATAACCATTTCCAAGCCATCAACAACTAAGCAAGTATATTTTATTACCATGTGCCTCATAAGTAACAATTGAATTGGTATATCCCCGGATGCGGGTGAAATTAATGAACTTAATGCTCTTCATGACAGACAGTAAGGTTTGGTATTGCCAGCTACAGGGCAGCGTGGCTTCCCAGGATTTCACCCGACGTAAGAAGGATAAACTTAAGAAGGGCAGATTTGGTAGGATCTTTGCATTAATGGTTTGCTATGTTCAAGGTGAAGCAATGGTGGTTATAATCATGGCGCTCTCGATTATTCTCCCCACAATTAGTGTTCAGCCTTCATGCTCCAGGCTCTGGTTTGCTGCGGATTTTGGGGGAAAGCAGGTCTCTGCTCACAGAGGCAAGCTTCATGCCTATACCCCGTTATCCTGGTTGTGGTCTTATTATGTTAAGGGCCTTGATGGCAGGTTAAACTCTGATATCAGCAGTAAGCTTTTTATTGCTTTGGAATTTCGAATTGGGAGGCCCTCATCATCCTCTCAGGCCTATCTTGTGCACTCAAATTGGTACCCGGTGCAGTCTTATTTCCCTCCCATCATTGTCCCTGGTTGTTCTGTGCCTCCCCCTACGCACCTCAATATGGTTCGCCAGAGTGTGAGGAATCGTTCCGGGGGGGGCCTTGGTAGCTGAAGGCGTTCGAAGGCAAGTTGTTCTGTGGACCCTACCCTGTCTCCTATTAATTTCCCCCCCTCTCCGGTGAATGTGCCTCCTCCTAGCCCTGCTCGCAGGCCGACTCCGAACAGTGCGTTTCAAACCATGCACTTCAAGTTCCAAAGCAATCTCAATAGGTCATTGATCACCGCTCATATCACTATTATCCTTTCAGAAGAAGAAAACCAGATTTATCCTCTGGTGTACGTGGCTTCTGAGCCTTCTCAAAGCAGTGAACAATTTACGGATGGGGGAAGCCCGGAGAAACGAAAAGGAGAGAGGCTCGGCAAGGTTGACGTTCCCAGCGTTACTCCGCCTCTTGAAGACATTGTCCCAGCAGTCGGGGAAGGGAATTCCAAAGCCACTCATCATCCCATGGCAAACCCAGTGGGCGAGAAGGCTGGAAGCGAAGATTTGTGGATTGGCAGCGCGTGTCCAGTGGTGGAGATGCCTCCTAGTGAGGACGTGGATGTTTAAGGCCACCTGGGTCTGTTCAAACTTTCTTTTTTTGGTTTTGTTGATGTCTCAGATGACCATTTTCAGGCAGTTTTGTTTGCAGTCATGGTTCAGCATCTTCATCCAAATGGTTTTGTTTTTCCTCTCGGGCAGTGGCAGTATAATGATCTTCTGGTTAGCCAAGGAAAGTGTCTGTCTTGCTTTCACGTCTCTTCTTATGTTATATTGGTCTATCTCTCGGTTCTACATCTGTTTTCTAGCTTTCTGTAACTGGTCTTCCTAGGTTCTTCCTATATTGGGGCAGTTTTGTTGCGTTGAGTGCTCTCGGGTACTATTATCTGAGGCCTCAACTCCTTGTAATATTATTTTACTTTTTAGTTAATAGAATTAGTCTTTGCCGAGAAAAAAAAAACAATTGAATGGGTATATGCATACCAAACTCTCTCTTTAAATTTTCACACTTAAAGGAAATCATTTAAAAGTTCAACGTGTCATATGCAAAAATTAAACCTACATAAGAAAGATAATATTTCTTCTCACAACCTCCCAAACTAGACACAATTTACAAGTGAGATGCATATCATAATATGATTAAAAATTAAAAAGGAAAAAACATAAAATCTTTAATGTAAAGAAGAAGAAGAAGAAGAAGTAGGTTAACTATTTTAAGATATTTAGTTTTTCTTATTTATCTTCATTTAAATAGAATATAATATGTTTTCTTAAAATTGTGATTTTGAATTAAAGAGATGGTGTTGTCTAACTATTTTAAGTTTTGGAGTTTAGTTTGTTAAAATTGAGCTTCGTCATATTGTATTTTTTTTGTTATTTAAAACTAGTTTTAAAAAGCATAAATGGATTCAAAGCCCCAGATACTGGGGCTCTAGGGTACTTGACTTATACAAAGTTCACAAATAAAACATGTAATTTAAGCAAAAATTTTACAAGATTTCAAACAAAAAATATGTTTGAAAAACCTTCAAAATATAGAACAATTAAACTAGAAATATATTTAACATAAAAAAAATGTTTTATATTATTTTTATCCACAATACAACAACATATTTAATTATTTATATTATATTATTATAGCTAGAACTTCTCTTTAATGCATGATACTTCTCTTCCACACCAAAAAAAAACTCTTCTCAAATCGCTTATCCAAAAAATAACCTTGAGAGGATGCTTTACTTAACATGTCCACACCAAATTAAAAATATTATTAGTGTTATGTATTACAAGTTTTATGATAGGTTTTTCCTACCCCTTTCTAATTACACTGAAGATGTTTTCTCTACGAGCTTGGGGTGATTAGACATTGTTCACCCCAGCCAATCCAGTCTCTCCATTTTCGTCGTCCTCAAACAAATCATTTTTTAACATGTGGTGATAGCGATAACGATCTTCTGCTATGGTACAAATATTTTACATCCAATTCCTCCAAGCCAAGTCCAACCACCATGATTCAAACAGTGGATCTCCCTGTTGCAATTACCCTCCGTATGTTGTGGTTGTTGTCGTACTTGTGGGAACTATTTATGTGCCATTGACGAGCTCATGGATGAGTACCAGGGTGGGCTTATGGTTGGTTCCAAGTAGTGCTTCCTTAATGAACATTTAAGAGCAACTGAACCAAGCCATCCAGTACCTGGAAAGCGTATTTGCTGCCCGTATTTGCTGCCCACAAAGATCCTGTTGCAAGAGTTCCAATCCCCATATGAAAGTATCCCAACAAACCAAAAACATAATAAGACATATTTTATTAAAATGCAAAGCATTTAAATTGAAATTAGAAAACAAAATCATATGACTACCTATTGGAATTTTTGGAATTACACTTACCATCAATGTCATTTATTCTGGCAATTTGAAGGGCGGCTGAATTAGCCAAATCCGAGTTAGTCAGAGAGATTTCCAGGATAATACAAGAAGCATTTGTAACGTATGAGATAACCATTGTTCTAATGTGAGCCTCAATGCCCATCGGTTGATCACCAACTGGAACCTTTGTTATACCAAGCTAGTGCACTCGAGTAATGTTTAGGCATATGGAGAAAATAGTTTTAATCAAATGGGCTTACCTGAGATGCCAATGTTGGCTCCAACTTCCTTCTTTGTTTCAACCTACACTCTTGCAGCGCCAAAAGATCCCATAAATGTTAAAATGTGAAAATGTGAGGAGTCAAAGAGCATGTATCTTTATTAACATCTATTGAGTGATACATGTAACCGCAAGATCAAAATATTTGGTTATCTTACATCCTAAAACCAATTTTGAAGAATAAATTGTAACATTTTGGAAAGAAACAAGTCTTAAGAGTTTAGAATTAAACTGTAAACACATTGTATTACAACCAAATATCTAAATTCCCTTCATGAGATAAGCCAATTCACTTGTAATCTAGTGGTATTATGGGCTCACTCCCTCCCATAAGTGCCTGTTCTAGTCGAAATGGGTTGGGAAATAGGGATGGTCCAATTACAACCCAGGCTACTCTACCTATAAAAGTAAAATTATGCTTCCACCCTTGGAATCACATGCATTTTTTCCTTGTGATTTCTTGTTTGAGGTGTTTTCAGGTGGTGGAACGTGCTAACTTGTCATTAATGCATGCACTTCTTGTTCATTGTGGGTTGGTTCATCGACTAATTTTGAATATGTAGCCTACCTGGGAACTTAGTTAGTTGGATCTGTATGACTTTTATAATCTACATAACTAGGAGTGATCCAGACTTATGTAGGAATGAAACATAATACATATTTAAACATAAACACAAAGATGCAACATAAATAAATCTTCATTTCATTAATATCAAAGAACTGAAAGATGCTTACATACATAATGGAAATAGACTAGCTTGAGTGATGGTAGCTTATCTCTAAGAAGAGACGTGGCAGCTTCATGCCTCTGAACTTTGTTACCATGAGGCTCAAAGACCTATTTATTGTTGAGAAATAATGGAAAACCCTAAACATCCAAAAACCTAACCCTAGGAGATGAAGCACCAAATTGTGGGCCCTGTTGGGGTAAATTAGTACATCAACTTCCTAGGGTCATAACTTTTGCATAGGATCTCCATTTGATGCGCACGATAACTCGTTAGAAAGATATATCCGAGGACTACAACTTTCGATTGCAAACATTGATAAAAGTTAACATCCATTTTCCAAAAAAATGTCATTTAGGGCCTCAAAATGGTTTTGGAAGTTCAAGACCTGAAAAACTACCAAAAATAGTAAATTGTGCTATAGTTACGGAAACTAAAAGAAATAATGGTACAATGGTGGGGGTCCAAGTGAAATAGTCAGGTGGCCACCAATATACACCTGGATTAGTCCTCCCCCCCAGGAAGAAATAGTCCCCATTGCGTTGAGTGCCTCCATGAGATGGGGAAACTTCTACTAAACTTGATCCCTAGTGAGCCACTTGCCTTGGTGCAAGAGCTAGCCAACTTTGACAACCCGATATAGTTGGATCTTCTGTTGGCAAGTGTTCTTGATCTACATGTCCACGATCTGATCAGTTGTGGCCTATTCCATGTAGTCTGGGTTTAGCTTTGTTGGTGTGAGTTGTTTTGTAATGTGCGATGTGTCTAGTAATGGTGGAAAGTATTGCTGAAGTGGTCCACATTGAACACGAGGTGTAGACAAAGGAATGGGGGAATGTTGAGTTCAAAATAATTGTATCACATAACCTTGGTAATGGTGTAAGGCTCACATCGAAGTGGTTTGAGCTTCCGATGGGCTCTGGTAAGGCATTCTTTCTACAAATGCAACCAAACTTTGTTGCCCACATGAAACTTGTGTGGCACGCGATGTTGATCATGTCGTTGCTTGTACTTGGCATTGGACTTCTCCAAGATGTCATGAACCTATTGGAAGATGTGCTGGATGCGTTCAATAAATATGGTTCCTTTATCAACCTCAGAATGTAAATGTGTGGATTTCGTTTGTGTAGTCTAATGAGGCATTGCAACATCAATCACACACAATGGTTGAAATCTTGGACCCACTTGAAAGGGATTGCGACCAATCAAACTGTGGAGAGCTCTATTATAGTTGTGTTTCACATAGGGAAGGCTCTTATCCCAAGTTCATGGATGCTTGGAGTTGTACATGCATAGTATGTGCACTATCATCCTGTTGATGACCTATATATGGCCATCAGTCCGAGGATGGAATGCAATTGACTTGGTGAGCTTGGTGTCTAACAGTGTCCAGAGGCTTGACCAGAATGTGCTTAGGAACCTACTATCCCAGTCGGATATAATGGTCTGCGGGATCCCAAAATGTACCCACACTTGCTCAAATAAGAGTTTGGCAGTGTCCTCTGCTATGATACTCTTCTTCTAGGCTACCAATATAGCCATCTTATAAAATCTGTCCATGACCACAAACACACAGTCATTACCATGCTTGGTAAAAGAGAGGCTAGATAGATAGTCCATGGTGATGGATTCCCAAGGTTGGTTGGGAGTAGGTAGAGGAGTGTACAAGCCTTGCTTCTTAATGGTTGGCTTGGCGATAGCACAAGCAGTGCAAGATTTGATATACTTCCCAAAATCTTGTCGGAGTTTTGGCCAATAAAAGTACTTTTGTAGTACAACCATAGTTTTCTCCACACGAAAGTGTCTTGTGACCCGACTGTAGTGCACCTCCCAAATCAGCTTGGTACGCTCGCTTGAAGGAACACAAAGGTGGCCCAGGTAGCATAATAATGCATCTTGGAGGTGGAAATCAGGAACTTGCTTCTTATCCACTAGAATTTGGTATGTGGAGGCAAACTTCAGATCATTTTTGTACAGTTATGGCCATCCAGAGGTCTCATGACCATGAGAGTTGAGAATAGTAGTCAGTGTTGCAACTAGGGGCCAGATTAGGTAGTATGCAACATGATTGGTGATGCCCTTTTTGTATTTAATGTTCAATCAGAATTGTTGTAGATATATAGACCTCTTCTGATGACAATCATTCTACAATTTCCCTTGTGTTTGTATAAACTGAAGAGGTCAGTGATCGGTGTGGATGACTGTCTCCTTCCCTAGAATGTAATGCTTCCATTGTCGGCAAGTCTGCACGATGGAATACATCTCTTTATCATAGGTGGGGTACTTCTGAATTGTATCAAAAAGTGTCTCACTATGATAAGCCACTGGATGCCCGTGTTGGGTGAGGACTGCACTAATATCATAGTTTGAGGTGTTTGTCTCAATTTCAAATGGTTGTTGCAAGTCTGGAAATTTGAGTATCGGTGCAGAGCAGAGGCAACACTTCAACTCAACGAATGCGTTATGTTGGGACTCAAACCAGGAAATGTTTTATTTCGCTCCACCCTTGGTAATCTGACTCAAAGGCAAAGTGATATGGGATCTTAGCCAAATCCACATGCACACCTCAATAATCTATGATATAACTCAAATATTACACCTGACTCATGCCAAAGGTGCATTTCTCCAAGTTGGCACACATTTTGTTGTTGCAGGGCTTGAAGGACCTATCAAATGTGTTGCAAGTGCTCTTCCCAACTCTTGCTAAAGATGAGGATGTCATCTAGATAAACGACCACGAATGAGTTGGTGAAGGGTCGCAAGATGTCATCCATTAGCCTCATAAAAGTAGAAGGGGAATTTGTCAACCCAAAGAGCATAACCAATCATTCAAGAAGGACTTCCTTGGATTTGAAGGCAGTCTTCCATACATCTGTGGGCTTTATTAGAACCTGGTGATAGCCAGACTTCAGATCGATCTTGCTGAAATACTTGGCCCCCTTGAGTTGGTCTAGAAGGTCATCAATACGTGAGATTAGGTACCTGTTCCTGACGGTGATTTTGTTTAGTACCCGATAATCAATGCAGAGCCTTTGGGTCCCATCCTTCTTCTATACAAGTACAATTGGGCTCCCACAAGGCGAAGAACTTGGTCAGATCTGACCTTTTTGTAGAAAATCCTAGATTTGGCACTTGATCTCTTCATTCTCCATAATGAAGCGACGATAGATTGGTCTTTTGGGTAGAGGTGCTACAGGAGTTAGATCGATTAAATGCTTGACCTAACGGTGCAAGGGTAGCCCTATGGGGGAGGAGAAGATGTCCCTGTATTCTTCCACAACCTTGTCCACCTATTTCTGCTACATGGAGGAACCCTTCCTGGGGGTCATAGATGTGGCCACAATCTTCCCCTTACTTTGAGAGAGAATCAGAAAGAAAACAAATTTCCCAGTCTGGGAGATGATCTTACTACATTTCTTAGTAGAGATCAAAGAGATGGTAGTAGGCAAGGCTACCTTTGATATCTTGTATAACTTATTGCCCAAAGAAATAATAATAGCGTGAGGCCTCGACTCATACACAACATGAAACCTACACAAGTATGGTTGGCCTAATAATACATCACAAACTTCAAAAGGAGCAACATCACATAATACCTCATCCGTGAAGGGCTTGATGTTGTAGGGAAGGTGACATTGCTGGCTGACATGGAGATTTCCTCCCTAGTGAAGCCACTCGATGGTGTATGACTGTGGTTGTGGTGTGGTCGATAGGCCCCAATGCTTCACGACCTTTACTGAAATGAGGTTCATTTGGCTCCTGTTGTTGACAAAGATTGCAACGACAAACCCTTCACCCACATCTGTGAGTGGAAGTGATGCTCCCCTTCCTTTGGATCCTTGGGATCAATCTTCTAGATCTTGGTGGTGGCAACAGTGGCGTTAATATGGTTCCATTTATCATTCCCCTTGTTAGGTTCTGACTCAAAGTCGGAACATGTATCTGACTCTGAAGTCTTCATCTCGCCCACCAATGACTACTTGGCTCAACACTCACTTGTGTTGTGAGTGGGTCTCTTATGGAACTCACACCACTTTCCTGTGTCCTTATTCGTCTTCGTGGTGTTGTTCTTTGCTTGCGGCTTTGACGGTTTGTCCTGGGTCACCCTACCTTGGCTTTGTCCTTTGTTCTGCAATTTGGGGGTGCCTTTCCCTTGCTTTCATATTCGTAGATCCAAAGTCTCGTTTTTTCTATTTAAACTTTTGTTTGATCTTGACAATGTATCGATATGCGGCACCAAGCGAGGAGATGCCCAGGAACTCCATCTTATCCTAGATGTATTTGTGTAGACAACCACGGTAATTGAGTACCATATGTCGCTCAACAGAGAAAATTTTAAGGATAGAAGTTTATCTCAAAGTTTAAAAACCTTGGTGAATCTTATGAGTCCCTAATATGCAAATTGTAAAATTTTTGGTGATAGTTTTATAGAAATATTTAGATTTCCAATGATTTTATATTAGTCGATATAATATTTTGGCGATTTTAAGGTAAAATCATGACACGCCATAAAATTTGGGTGAATCATTTTAGAGAAAAATGGAACTTGGCGAATCTTTTTTTTGAAAAAAACATGGAAAATTAGCCGACCCACGAATTTTAACCCCTAAAATTTTCCCTTCCACTCAGAATCCTTGATACCCAACTTTGTGCAAAGGGTATGAAAAATATTTGTGAACTCTCGCACATCTTGGTCCTTCCCTACTGCAATGTGGTCCAATTTATTTCCTTATCTTCATAGCTCCAGATAGGGTAATACTGCTCCTTGATGGCGCCTTGGAAAGAGTTCCAAGTGTGTGCAACTAAAAATAATGAGGGTTCCCTCTCGTCCCTCTGCTCTCAGTAGGTTTCCCACCAGTCCTTGATGTGGGGAGTGACTTTGAGGAGTGCAAAAGTAATTTTTTCCTTATTGGAAAAATCATGAACCAATAAATACCCTTCCAATAGATTTAACCATCTACCTACGGTGTATGCATATATCTGGCTTTTAAATATGAGAATGTCAAAATTGACTTGTACCTTGAAGGGAGTGGCACCTCTAGAGTGGTTGTCGGATGAAGATGTGTCACATGTGGGCATCCATGGATCTGAGAAAAGTTGTCCATCAACGCATTCCTTTGTCACTCAAGGGATTCTTTGAGGAATATTTTGAAAGGATATCCTACTCCCTCGTCTTTATTTTCTTTTGCCATGAGAGGTCGTCAGGGTTTGTGAGGTTGGTCTTGCAATGATTCAACTAGTTTGAGCCCTAAATCCTTATACCTCAACCTCATTAGGGAAATGTAAAGAAAAACAGAGAAATAGAAGACCGCTCTGATACCACTAATCCATACCTCTGCAAGAATGAAACAAAATATAGATATGAACATAAACACATAGATGCAGCAAAAATAAATCTTCATTTCATTAATATCAAAGAACTGAAAGATGCTTATATACATAATGGAAATAGGCTAGCTTGGCCAATGATAGCTTATCTATGAGAAGAGATGTGGTATCTACATGCCTTTGAATTGTGTTACAATGAAGCTCAAAGGCCTATTTATTATTGAGAAACAATGAAAAACCCTAAACATCCAAAAACCTAACCCTAGGAGATGAAGCACCAAAGTTGTGGGCCCCGTTGGGGTAAATTGGGTCATAACTTTGGCATACGATCTCCGTTTGATGTGCATGATACCTCATTAGAAAGATCTATCCAACGACTACCACTTTTGACCACAAACGTGAGTCAAAGACTCACGTTTGTCCAGTTTCCACCAAAAAAAAAATGTCTTTTAAGCCTCAAAATGGCTCTAGAAGTCTAGGACCCAAAAAATTGCCAAAAATAGTAAACCATGCTGCAATTACGAAAACTGAAAGAAATAATGGTACAATGGTGAGGTCCAAGTGACTAGGCAGGTGGCCACCAATATCCAACTTGATCACAAAGCTAAGAGTAATGAATGGTAATCATTGGTTTTAACTCATACATAATAGTCATAACTAACCACATTAGAAGACCAAAGGCTCTGAGAACATTACAGTACATTACGTTTATTAAATTTCAAGACATGAATGTGCTTCATAGGCCATTTCACAAAATAAGGGAACGATTTTAAGCATTTTCTATTGTGTCATCCAGTTGGAAGACTTCCATAGATCATTTAAAATAAAGATATATGAAAAAATTGTCATGGTTAAAGACCAAAACACCCTTCATGTCCTTGTTACAATCTTTACCACTGCTTTTTTAATCTCAAGCTATAATTTTACATCATTTAAGACATAAAATTACCTAAATTTCACCCTCAATGGCCAAAAACTCGGTGAATGCCCAATCGGGAAGATGCAAGAACTCTCCCCACTTGACATATTCCCACTCCTTGGCTGGATGAGGGACTTGAACAAGTTGTACAACAAAAGGCCGATGAGTGCAAATATTTGATCCCCAGAGGAGAAAATCCTAACCAACCATAATTTTGAGGACACTGGATTTCCCATTGCTTTCACTTATGACCACAACAACCTGCAGGAAATCAATTGTGGAATTGTTGCCTAGTTGACCAACCTGCACTAATATGTCGTTTTTAATTCTCTTGATGTTTTCCGTCCTTGAATTATAAGAACCAAACCAAAACAATACAAATATCGTAGACAAATTCCCATACAAACTTTTTCTTCTACTTGTAATACATATGATTCAAAAAAGTTGCTTTTGTTGTAAAAGAAACTCATTTGGGGAATCTATAAGGGTGAAGGCGTTGGGCTCAAACTCAGTGGATATGCGATCGAATCAATAAAACAGTTACACGTGGCGCAATGGTTATCAACAGTTTATATGTTGATTTTGAACGTAATGGTTGTGTAAGGTGTTCACCCTAAAAGGAGGAAATAATCCACATGATTTCTTTCTTTAATTCTTTTATTTGGCAGAATTTCGTAGAATCACTTTTAGTTATGTAATTTCAAAATTTTAGTGATTAGGTGTTTTTCAAAGCATAGAATTAATTTATATATATTTAAATTTATAGTTTCACCAAAAAAATATATAATAAGAAAAATGAAAATATATAATAAAAAAATGTTCTATTTTTAATTAAAAAATATTTAATTAAATTTTAATATTTTACTGAAAAGTGTTAAATATTTAACCATATTAACAACTACATTGTTGTTTTGCATTAATTGATATTCTTTTGAATATGTTTAACTTATTAATGTGTATTTCAAAGTTTTTTTTTGTATAAATAAAAATAAAGTATTATAAATTTAAGAAGAATATGAAATGCAAAATGTTGTAAACATTGGTATTGGGATAAAATTAGTAAGGGTCTCGAAAAATTGAAAAAATATAAGTAAAAATAGGCAAATATGGACAAAATTAAGATACCACCAAAATATAGGTAAAAATATGCAAACATTAAATAAATCAAAACATCTAAATTTGGCAAGCTTTTCTAAAATCAAAATTTAGCAATTTTTTTAATAAAATCGAGATGTTTGCGACACTAAATATAAATGAAATTTGTTAGCTTTCTCTTTAACCTCCAAATCATTTGACCAAAATCTATGTGTGCTATTGTTTTGATTTGATTGCAGGAGCGTTTAAATCAAATTTTTGATGACATAAATGGATTCATCACCATAAAAAACGCCCTAAGCACCCAAAATCCTGAAGCTTGGCAAATTTAACTTTGGTTTTCAAAAAATTCCGCCAAATTTTCTAAAAAATGCCTAACTTTCTATTGTTTTCTAGGAGAAATTGTGGTTTGTTTATATTGGGCTTTGAGGTTATGGCTACCCATAGTTTGAAAAAGTTTCTACCCATTTAATGAAAAAATCCTACCTACAGACTTTAGCATTCTAAATTGATGGTACTTTTTAAACTTGTGTAATGGATTAGAAAACTATTATGGCCGCATAAAAGTAAAATTTCTGCTAGCCCTATAAGGGTCTTCCATAACAATTCCATAAAAGCATGAAAAGTTTCGTTTGGATCCAATTGGACTCTCATTTAAGCTTTTGACATATATAGAATGAAAATTAAAAGGTTATTTATTATGTACGACATAAAAATTTGTTTGAATCAAACATGATTGCCTTTCAACTTTTAAGCCTATAAGGTGAAGGGAATATGGTGTGAAAAGTCAAAAAAAAAAATTCGTAGCACAAGGAATGCGAAAATCTTGTTTGCATCATGTTTGACTACCAGAACCTTGAAGTGGTGTGGGCCGGACTAGCAGAATCTCGCAGGAAGATGCATTGTGTGGCTTGGGGATGAGTTGATCTTGATGGAGATTGATCTTGCACCTTAACGGAAATCTAGGGCTAGCATCACCTTATGGTAGTGAAAAGACATAGCCCGGTGTGACACACCTAGTGCGGGCAAGGTCTGTCAACAATTTGTGCTCATGCAAAGTTTGTGAGCATTGGGTTTACCTCATGGCACTTGCATTGGATATTTTAGCAGACCTTAAGCACAACATTTAGTAGTTTCCTCTATTAGTAGCGAGACGATCTTCCCAAACCTTCTATTCCTTCAGTGTACCTTTGCACCTTTAGGGGCAATTGCTAGTATAAATACATATAGAGAGAGGTACGAAAATTACTAACCTAAAGTTACAACTAATACCTACTTATCCACCGAGACTCACATGCCCACACCAAATTACAAATAATATTATCATTATTTATGACAAGTTTTATAATAGGTTTTGTTTGTCATATATATATATGGGTATGTCTTAAAATTGTTTTTGCTTAAAATAAAATTTCCCAATCCCAAACCTTTTTTAGAGAAATGGTAGGCCATCCATATTCCCAAACCAAAGTACACCACAAAATATAATATCGCAGTTCGCCTAAACTTCCTTGTAATCATCGAAGAGCAGTAGTGGACTGTGTGGATTACATAGTACTCGGTCTTCGTTCCTTCTATTTTTAACAATTTAAAATGCTCCAATGATCCAATGAGTTAAATGGTGGAAATATTTTGCACACACGATCAACTTCCAGGCTTTTTAAAAATGGCTACTTTCAATGGTCTGTATGGGTCGTCTTAGATCCAGAGTCCTGTCTGAATTTATGCTTGGACAAGTTTATTATCTTCAAACCAGGGTTCGACTCACAAATATTTTTTCCGTGCATCTCAGAGATTGGGTTTATACAGCTAATGCATGATTATATTTCAAGAGTCTCGAGGCTTTTACTGATTCTTTCTCAGTCATGTTTTGAACTTTATCAGCGGCATATATGAGGCATTTTCTTTTATATGATAATTGTGGAATATATGCTTATAAGATTTAATTTACAGGATTTAAACAACGATTCGACATTTCGCTCAAATTGTATAACCAACATTCACTTGAAGGATCCGATAACTTGGTTACGAGCTTCTCGGTTATCATTGTGCAGAGGTTTATTTTTGTGCGATCTGCCGATTTTTGATTTCCAGGCTCGTCAGGGGCTTATTTGAGGCCATTCATTCTATATGGATACTAGAGGTTTGAAGTTTTCCGTTAACAGCGTGGACAACAATGTGAGTAGTGTGGTCAGCAGCGAGAGCAGTGAGCAGTGTGGTTAGCAGTGAGCTTTTATGCAGAAGAAGTATTGAGCAGCGAGCAAGGAGCAGCAATAACCTGAATATTAGGGAGCAGTGCGAAGTAATCTTGGCATTTTATAGAGCCACATATTTCTCGAAACAGGTTGGACGACAAATGCATTCAAACATGACAAAGGGACAAGAAATTTCAGAACATGTGGAGACAAATGATTTAGGACAAGTGAAAATTGCCTCATCTGCCAAAGCTGGGAAGTGGGTTTGGGTCAATGCCAAACAATATCGGGGCATTTTAAATATCGGGGCATTTTATTAATTTTACCTATTTTTACTGTTTCCCATAAATAGAATAATATATTAATAATATAAATATTGAAAATAATAATAATATTAAATTAACAAATTTAAATTTGACCTAGGTCCTATAGTCAAAATTAGTCATTATTCAAGGTTAGCCGTTGGAGTCTCTGCTCAGAGTATTTAACATGCTAAGCTGGATCTGTTTCTTCAACTTGTCCTGACGATGAGCCACACTAGTTGGTTCGAAACGCGTCGACAAAGGTCTTTCTATATGTGATTTATGCCGAAGCTTTTCTTATAAAAAAGGGTCTAAAAATGAAAGTACTCAAGCCCTTAGCAAGAAGCACTCAAACAAGTCCTCTCTACAAGCACGTGGAAACAAGAAGTCTAGAGGAAAAGTCATTGATGATTATGCCTTATATAGTCCCACATCCACACCTCTCACCTGGTCATCTGATCTTTATGTGAAAGAATTGTTAAACGCAAAACAAAGGTTGGAGGTTTTAGAAGTTAAAGAGCAGGAAAGAGATCATAAAATTCATATAATAACAACTGAGAACAAGGCTTTAGCATAAAGCAATAAAGTTTTAAAAGAACAAGTGGCATGGCTATAGGAAGCTCACCTAATCGGGAAGACAGAATGGCAACGCATCAAGGCGAATGTGAAAAACATAAAGAAATCTGTAGTGGGAAGTACAGAGGTGGTGAATGTGAAATCGTCCCAGGATAAAGGGAAAATGATTGCCCAAATAGACAACCATGAAGAGAAAGCAAGAGAAGAAAGCAAAGGAGATTCCACCAAAGTTTTGAAAACTTGGGCTCAAGTTATTAGCAATTTTGCTAATAAGGAAGGAGAAACAAACATTCAGGTTGATAACATGCAAGATATAGAAGGCAAGGAAAGATAAAATAGGGTAGCAAACATAATTATTAAAAGGGTGAAAGACTATGGGAAAAATGAATGTACTCTTGACCTTGCAAGAGACTTCTTGAAAGACAAGTTGCTATGGCAAGGACAAATATGCCAAGCATGGAGGGTTGGTAAGTTTAACGGGGAGAGAGCCAGGCCCATAAAAGTTATCATGCCTAGCTTGCGTGATAAATATATCATTCTAAGGAAGAAACATCTCTTGAGGGGTTCTCATTTTTTCCTAGAAAAAGATTTAAGTGTAAAACAATAAGAGGAAAAAAGGGAGGAAATGTTAAAGTTTAGGGTAGAAAGAGATGAAGGCAAGAGAGAATGGATTTATAAAGGCAAAGTTGTGATAGCGCAATTTGGACCTTCTTCCAAAACAGAGTAGCAAGATGGTAATAAAGAAGATGCAACAAACTCTTCAACAGGAAATCAGAAAGCAAGGTCAGTATGGGAAAGCAGGGACAAAGACTCAAATGTGAGTCTTGCATGTCAAAATAAATAGCAATCAAGTCATACCTAGGTTTCCTTAAGATTAGTTTGTTGGAACTGCAGAGGTTACCCATGGAGACGAGGACCTGGGTTATGGCCTATTGCGGAAGATAGAGACATAATTTGCCTCATAGAAACACATGAGCATGAAGGGTGCAAGACACCTCTGTTTGAAGGATACTGGAAGATGGCAGTGTGGAACAAGGCAACAGGGAATGGCAAAGGGCACAGGGGTATCATGGTTTTAGTAAGGGAGAAAGAAGGTCGTCTCATTCAGTTAGAAAAAGAAGACTCAAATAAACAATTCATTTGGTTTAAAATATCAGAAAATGGAAACTACATTAGAATCTCAACATGCTATTTTGTGACGCAAGTTTCAAAAATCTACAAAAGTAGAGGGCTTGACCACAAAGATCCATTTGCAATCTTAAAAACGGATATTGCAACTTATTCGCAACTAGGTGAAGTCCTTATAGTGGGTAATTTCAATGCTAGGACTACAAGTGAGCAAGCTAGCATTCTTTGCTATAAAGATGATTGCGACCCTATTTGGCTTACAAAAGAGAGTAATCATTAGTGGGAAAGAATTTCAGAGGACAAGGGCTGCAATCTCTTTGGTGAACAATTGCTTACTCTATGTGGGGCCTTTGATTTAGTCATTTGTAATGGCTTGACTAGATGGGAAAAGTGTGGTAATTTCACTTGCAATGCTTACAATGGAGCAAGTGTAGTAGATTATGTAATTTGCTCACATGATTTGTGTGAAAAAATGGAGGAAGTCTTGATTGGAGATCAGCTGTGGGACTTAAAATCAGATCACAAGCCAATTTATGTATGTTTCTCTTGGACTGGAAAAAAACAATTAGAGTCAAAAATTCAGCGTGTCTAGCAAAACCTCCCACAGGGCAGAATTCTTTTGACCCCAGAAAATTGTAATACCTTCAAAATGATGCTAGAGAGGCTCTTCGAGAAGGAGAAAATCACAATTCACAACCTTCATAGTCATGAATTAACACATTTAATTCAATGCGCACTTGCAAAGTGCAAAAGAGTAAAAAATAATAGTTTGAAACAAATTGCTTTCTGGTTAATGCTTGGTTTGACGAGGAATGCAAAAAGGAAAGGAGAATGTGGAAGGAGTCAAACAAGGATAACATAAAGCTCAAAGCTTACAAGCAGTTATTAAGCAAGAAAAAGACTGATTTCATGGTTTCAAGGAGGGAAGAACTAATCTTCCTTGGGAAAAATAATCCCAAATTATTTTGGAAGGAGCTCCAACCGAAAAAGATACAAACTGGAAATAGTATTACAACTTCTAAATGGTTTGACTATGCAAGACAACTCTATGAGCAGGATCCCAAGGATGACCCTCCCCCCTTGGTCAATATTGATACTAAACTCTTCACGGTGCAAGAGGTAGAGATGGGTATCAAGAAGTTGGGTGTTGGAAAAGCAAAAGACTTAGCTGAACTCCAAGCGAAATATCTAAAGTGGGGCTCAAAAATTCTTGCACCTCACATTACAAAATTTTTCAACAACATCATACAACAGGGGCTCCTCATAGATTGGACAACTAGTTTAGCAAAACCTTTTTTCAAGAGCGGTGACGTCAATAATCCCTCCAATTATAGGACCATCATGATAAACCCTTTGTTTGTAAAGCTATTTGGAAGCATGCTAGAAAACAAAATTAGCAACTGGGCAAAAGAAAGAGATAAGCATGCTAAAGGGCAAACATGTTTTAGACCTAAACATTCCACAATTGATCAATGTATAACTTTAAGGCACATCATTGAAAAAGTTTGGGAGAAAAGGAAGAAGTCTTTTGTTGCTTTGTTGATTTTAGAAAAGCATTTGACTCGGTTCCTAGGGATAAGTTTTGGCATAGAATGGAGGAACTTGGGGTTCCTAAACATTTGAGAGCAGCTGTGCATAAGCTGTATGAAGAGGTGAAAGTCAAAATTAGAACTTCAGCAGGCATTTCTGAAAGTTTTAGAAGTGATATCAGGGTCAAGCAAGGTTGCCCACTGTCTCCTACCCTTTTTGGTTTATATATTGACAAGCTTGAGGAGTGGTTAAATTCGCAAGGGGGTGACAATATCTATTTGGGCAAGTTCGTTATAAGTGTTCTTTTGTATGTAGATGACCTTATTCTACTTGCTAAATCGGCTCTTGGTTTGCAAGAGCACTTACTATCCCTTGAGAATTTTTGTAGAAGTGTGGGGATGCATGTCAATATCAGCAAAACGAAAGTAGTGGTTTTCTCTAAAAAAGAAAACATAACCAACATAAGTTCTACTTTGAAGGCAACATTCTGGAAGAAGTTGCAGATTACAAATATCTTGGAATTGACTTGAACAAAAATTTAAGTTGGAATGGTTGTAGAAATAAAAGAACTTTGGGGCTTTGGAAAACATTTTATGCTTTTCAAAATAGGGGGTAGAGAGGCAGAGTTATGGGATTGGAAAACCACTCAAACTCTTTTTGGGCTCTAGTGATTCCGGTGATTCTCTATGGGCCAGCAGTACATCTAACATGCAGTGGAGACAAATTGAGAAAATTCAGAAGCTTTTAATTACAAACAAATTCAAGGTTAAAAGTGCAATTCCTTATGCTATATTGTTAAATGAAACAGGGACTGCTCTTATTGAAGCAATTATTATGGTGTGAGTCATAAGGTATTTAAAAAAGATTGAGCAAGTGAAAGAGGGTAGATGGCTTAAGGTTGTCTTTAATGACAGATTGTGCAAGAGAAAAAATACTTGGATGCAACAAAATAACAAATGGTTTAGTAACTTAGATATTTGCTTGAATGTGTGTCCCATAAACAACAAACAAATAAAAAGCTTTTGTTATGGAAAAGTTCCACAAGCTTACTTGGGATAAGGAGCTAGGAAGAAAGAAACAATACTATATTGAAGTGTTTAATCCTACTCATATTCATCAACCAAAGCATACATAGAGGCCAATATCTCTTGGAGAGCCAAAATTCTTATTGCCCAGTTAAGGACTAATTCTCATCAACTCCGTTGTGAAACAAGATGGTGGAAAAGGCCAAAAGAAGTGTGGGAGGAAAGAGTATGCATTTTTTGTTCTTCCAAAAAAGTGGAAACAGAAAAACATTTCTTTTAGAATGTGAGGCCTTCAAAGACAATAGAGAAAATTATGCAGATATGCTAGCAGCTAGCTCTTGGGATAATCTATTTAGCCCGGGGTTTGTGGAGAAGCTGGGAGCATTTATTTTGAAGCTTCATAGAAAAAGGGCTGAATACATCAAACAAATGAAGAAGCAATCTGTCCCATAGGCTATCTTTAGCCTCGTGGACGTTAAAATAATTTCCTTCTTTCCTTTTTTGGAAATAAGGAAACAAGTATATGATCCAAGAATCAGAGATATTGGTAGGAGTTAAAACCTACAGATCAAAATTGAGGCACTTCCAGATAAAGTTTTTTTTCCTTGAATAAAAGTGATGAGTCAACCTACATTTTATTTGTGAATAACAGTAAATAATTATTATCATTTGATTAATTTAATAACTATGAAAACAAATTTTCCAACTATGAAAAACATACCTATATAGAGTTTTTATATATCCCTTTTAAAAGATATATATATGATTTTAAACATCCTCTTTATATATATGGACGGGGATATATATATATAGATGGGTTATATATATGGATGGAATAGGGTTATGATGGACGAAAATGACAAACTTAGGGTTGGTGTTTAAGTTTCGGCTGGATGAAACTTGCGGCCCTGTGTTGAACCTTCCTGCAGTGGTTAAGCATGTTCCAAAGTGTGTTGCCTTACCTATGTTGGAAGAATTTTCAGAGGATTTGGTGTGGCATGAAGACTTTCGAGTGATCAGGAGTTCGGTATTGTATGTGTGCTTCAGAGACGTCTCTCCTACGGCAGATGTCCCGCGATCCTCCATGACTTTCCGGAGGAATCAGTGTTAGATTTCCACTGTCACTTCATCTGGAAAATTCGGATCTCTCTGAAGAGTCGTGGAAGATCACAGGACATTTGACAGCGAAATATGATGCTTATTCTGTAAGCTTTCAGATTTAAATCAAGAGGTGCTGAAATCCAAAGGTACTGAAATTTTCTTTTCATTGCCAAGATGTTAAGTGGTTGATGTTTGTGATGTGATATTGAGCCTGTCATCTGTTTTCCACCTCCCTTCAAAAGCCCCCTTTTAAAAGCGTACAGTGAGTCGTTGAAAATCACAGGACATCTTGCACGGAAATACGATATTTATTATGTAATCTTTGGGATTTAAATTCAGAGGTACTGCAGGTTTCTTTTCATTGCCAAGATGTTAAGCATGTTTGTGATGTGATATGGAGTCTGTCATCCGTTTTCCACCTCCTTTTCAAAAGAATACAGTGTCTTCATCTTACAAATGAAGTATGGTTTTTCGATTTTACCTAAATATAAGTACTTATACTTCTGAAGTTATAGAAATTTAATCTTATACAGGCTGGCTCTGCCGCATCATAATCAGAGATGTGTGGCTCGATGGAATCTGATAATAGTTTAGATGGGACCATGGATGAAATTTGACGGGCAATTTTTTCTATCGGTCAACATTTTCATTTTTTGTTTGTTTGTTAAAATGATAAAAATGGGCGGCTGGCTCTGCTGCATCATAATCAGAGATGTGTGGCTCGATGGAATCTGATAATAGTTTAGATGGGACCATGGATGAAATTTGACGGGCAATTTTTTCTATCGGTCAACATTTTCATTTTTTGTTTGTTTGTTAAAATGATAAAAATGGGCGGCTGGCTCTGCTGCATCATAATCAGAGATGTGTGGCTCGATGGAATCTGATAATAGTTTAGATGGGACCATGGATGAAATTTGACGGGCAATTTTTTCTATCGGTCAACATTTTCATTTTTTGTTTGTTTGTTAAAATGATAAAAATGGGCGGCTGGCTCTGCTGCATCATAATCAGAGATGTGTGGCTCGATGGAATCTGATAATAGTTTAGATGGGACCATGGATGAAATTTGACGGGCAATTTTTTCTATCGGTCAACATTTTCATTTTTTGTTTGTTTGTTAAAATGATAAAAATGGGCACTAGAGTTGTAGAAACTGTCAAATATGATGGGCATTTCAGATTTTGAATTTCTACCTTGGATGGGACCTTTCCCAAAGGGAATCTGTTCAACCCTTGCCTGGCTATAGTATGCCTTACATTTTTTTTTGGCATAATAAATGTTCATATTTACGATCCATCTTAACCTGATCTAGTAAACCTGTTAGATTTGTAATGAGTTTGATAAATAAAAATCATTAGAAATGAGGACTGTTTGATACATGAATAGCGTATGTTAGCATTGCCAACAAAATCTTCCCCCATAGAGAAATCTTCCTGCCGCGGACCACCTAGCTTCCGTTGTGTAAAAATTTTCCATATGGCCAAATGGACCAAATATAGGCTGATAGTACAGAGATACTAAACAAAGTTCAGATTTATCCTAGAGTCTAAGGTCATAACGACTTCGATGATCGATCTCGTATATCTTCTGATGGCAAGTGGTAAAGCGCCTGAGAGGTGGTTGTTTGATTAGAAGCCGTTGGCTTTGGAAAGTCTTCCGTGGGGTTGTTAAGTGTTGAAAATGTAGTGATTGAAGGTCTTCTGGCTTGTGCCTTAGCTAGTGGAGACCTCAACTTAGTCTTTTTCTAGCATGAATGAGAGTTTATGAGATAGACTTCAATTACAATGAGTTGATTTCCAGCTCACTGGAATGGTCATCAAGTTTGCATGTGTAGTGTTGGAAATCCAATTAGTTGGAATCTTTTTCATTTAGACTATAGGATGAGGTGGCAGAGACAAGTTGAGTTAAAACGAGTTAAGATTTTAGTGTTGATTGGAGAGAGAACGAGTTGAGTTCCCAGTTAACCGGCAATCACAACTACAGTAAATCATGGAAGAACTTGAGCTAGTTGACTAAGAGCTAGTCGAAGTGTAACTAGGACTTGCTCCAGTTAACTAGCAAAAGAAACTTGTGACACTAGTGTGAACTGAAATTTGACTAGGCTTCCTGCATGAATCAATTTTTATCTATAAAGGGAAGGATGAAGACACATAATTTACGGATCATTCTTTGTGTGTGGAGTGCACATAATTGAGGAACAATTGTGTGCAAGGATTTATGATAATTGTGCAAGGATTTATGAGTATTGCGCAAGGAAAGAGGAGCAAGTGTGCAAGGAAAAGGGAGGCCTAGTGCGCAAGCAAATAGGGCCTCAAGTGCACAAGGATTGCGGAAGAAGATTCGAGAGCAAGTCTAGACTATCTTCAACAAAGATCTATTGTGCAAAGCTGCGAATAGTGAGGAGAATCCTAGCACTTTCTCAAAGATAGATTGTTGGTTGTGGTAGCAGCGTAAATTGTACAGGTCCAATTGCTCAAAGAACAATCAATAAAATACCACAACAAAGAAAGCAAATTTTCCCTTTTGGTTTTCCTGGGAAAACAAGCGTGTTAATTTTGTGTGCATGTGTTTTTATCTTTGGTGTTTTCTGCTAATTTATTGTTAAGAAACTCTGTATCTTGGTGAAAGTAAATTTGGTTTCAGTTTTCAGTGATTCATTTAAGTAGTTGTAGAGTTTCAAGAAAATTAACATGTTATCATAACAGAGTTTTGCATAAAGACCAACACCAAATTGATCAGTCAGTGAAGAGTGCAATTTAGTATGAAGGTTTGCGCTAGAGTTTTGAAGAGCAATTTTTTGATAGCAAGATGTCGTTCCAAGGACTAAGGTCAAATCACTGTTTAGAGGGAGCCTCTAACTTCTGCTCATGGAGGGAGCGAATCTCAGTGGTGTTGGAAGATATGGGGTGCTAGAATTTGAACAAAATTAAATAGTTATGTTGATTTTTGTAGCTTGGGAGGTACTCCAAGCCTTGATGATCAAGGGTTTGGAGGAAGGAGCTTCACAAGTGGCCTTGTGGGCTTGAAACCCAAGCTTGGGGTTTTGCGCCCATCGATGTTTGGGCCAAAACAATGGAGCATTTTGGACATGTGATGGATGGGGATGATAGAGGACATTGAGGAGAATCCAACGCAATGAAAAACATCAAAATCCGACATGTAGAAATGGAGATATGAATTTTTGAATGTATTATGTGGGTGAATTTGTCTCAAGTTCAAGTTGGCCTTAGCACAAGGAGCACTTCTTGATAGGTTCGATGTCACCCTAGAGAAAGCTATATAAAGGAGTGAGGAGAGGCCTCATTCCTCACATCCTAAGTGCAATCACACATGGTTTAACTCTACGATTTGGACAACGAGTTAGAGGAGGCTTGGAGGCAAGGAGGACGAGCATCTTGAGGAGTATATCTCTGAGTTAGATGCCGATTTATGGTGGAAGAAAGTCGCAAGTCTAGGGTAGCTTGAGCAAAGGCTAGAATGACTATTTTCGCAGCTTTTCTTCCATGAATGAGTGTGTTTTCCTTTCTAGATCCTAGCCGCAGGAGCAAAGGTATGTAAGGGTGTCTTAGTGCATGTTTTGATGTGGTTCTTGTCTCTATTCTAAGCCACAATGACTGATGTAGCAAACAACAAGTGTGAAGGACTGTGTGTGAAGGTCGAGAGGGCTAGAGAGGCTCCTCAAGCCTAGGCGAAGTCACTTCAAGGGTAGCGAAGGCAGAACAAAGGGTGTATCCCTTGAAAAGAGACTCAAACCTCTAGCTGAAGGTGATCGCAGACGTTAGGGTGCCTTGTGGAGCATCCCAAGGGCTCAAACAAGGCTAATAAAAGGCTAGAAGGGACATAAAAGATGGCAAGCATGCTAGACAAGGGAACACCATAATCAAAGGATTGTTGTAGCAGTTTTGGAGGGTTGTCTCATAGTGTTGAGTGCTCTAGCCAGTGATAGGAAGCTACAACAGTGTGCACAGAACCCAAGGGCAAGAGGGTAGCAACAGATTGATTGCAAATGGTCTCTTGGTGATGTGATTTGCTAGGTGGATGGGTATCCTAGAAGAGAATTGTTGGTGAAGTCTATTGGTAGCCAAGAAGAGGGGTCTCCTAGATGTTTGGATGCTCTAACTAAGAGTAGATGCTACAACGAGGATTGGTTACTCGTGGTCTATTGGAGGGCAGCGTGAGAGTGGATCAAGTGTGGACATGGATTGGGCATTTATGGTCTGTTGGAGGGCAGTGTGATAGTGCCCAAGTCGAAGTTCGGTGTGCACCATCTTCATGGACTTGGGTGGTTGCTAGAGTGGCAATTGTTGGGCTCAAGGGTTGATGAGCCTGAGGAGCAGTTGAGCAGCCTTAGACTTGTGTGTGGAGAAGGACTTCTATAGTAGATGATGGGTAGTCCTCCTATGGACATCTTGCAGTGATAGGTGGTAGCCCTCCGTGCCTTATGTTGGTCTTCATTGGAGCAACGCAGGAAGACCATAATGGGCTGAAGTCCTTGAGTAGCTGAGGAGCAGCAATGAACAATTTTGAGTTGTTCACAAACGGAGTTGTGAACAACTCGACAGGGGTCTCGATGTGTTGTGCCCTTGATGGACTAAAGCACAACTAGTGAAGGGATTGGATAGCTGAGTTTCAATGGTCAGATGGACTTGGATCGTTGATAGAGGCAGTGCTGTAGATCGGAGCTGAAGAACCAAGAAGGTACAAGGTACGACCGAGAGGCGTTGAGAGAGCATGCGATAGCCAAATGCTCAGAGTATCTTGTTAAGGGTAGATTGGTTGTCGATGGATTGGCACCAAGCGCTAGTTTTGTATGTCTTGTATGAGTGGATGTAAGAGGGCCATTATCCATTGTATGGGAGCCCTAGACTATTGTATTATTCAATTTGATTAATATAACGAAGTTGGGTTGAAAATTGTTAAAAGTTGTCTATATTTTGTGCACTAGTAGATTTACTGTTGTTTATATTCCGCTTTGCAAAGTAGCTTCGTTGTGATTCTTGGTTTCGTAACGTCAGAGATTTAAGATTTTATCATAGACACCAAGGTCGTGGAAAACAACACGGTATCGGAGATTGTCTAAGCTACTTTGAGGGACAGTGAATCAGAGTGTGCACAGCGAAGCAACTCTGTGGGAGTTGTGAGTGTTTAGATCATGGAGCAGAGGGTTCAACTGAAGACATGGTGATGTGGTCTTAAATGGCTTGGCAGCGAGATTGGTTGGGAGTTCTCGTGGATTGGTGGTCAGCTTGGTGAACAACAGTTTGTTGTAGTACAGGTTGTTGATCGTGCACTTCCCATGACTTGTCATGGATGGTTGGGACAACTTGAGGATTGCTTTGGCATGGATGAGATCAGGATGATCGAGATGGTTTCATGTGATGGAATACAAATTGGCAGGCTAGAGTCTTCATCGGATCGTGATGTTGCATATTTGAGATTGGAGGGATTTGCACGAGTGGTATTTGATCCAAGAGGATGAGTGCTTGCAGGACTGAGCCAGTGGAGATCGTATAGGCTCAGAGGGAGCAACACTATGGAGGTTTGGGATCTTCAAGTACAAATGTGATGAGGCAGAGACACTACCAATATTGTCGAGTTCATCCTACAGAGTATGTTGCAGTGATGGATGCCAAATGGGCTGGTGTTGTCGGAAATGATGATGGTTACTTACTAGTCTTGGAAGTACTTCCCTCGCGAAGAGGGAGTGTTAATTTTTGTAGCTTGGGAGGTACTCCAACCCTTGAGTATTGAGGGTTTGGAGGAAGGAGCTCCACAAGTGGCCTTGTGGGCTTGAAACCCAAGCTTGGGGTTTTACACCCATCGATGTTTGGGCCAAAACCATGGAGCATTTTGGACATGTGATGGATGGAGATGACAGAGGATGTTGAGGAGAATCCAACGCAATGAAAATCATGAAAATCCGACATGTAGAAATGGAGATATGAATTTTTGAATGTATTATGTGTGAATTTGTCTCAAGTTCAAGTCGGCCTTAGCACAAGGAGCACTTCTTGATAGGTTGGACAATTCCTCACATCCTAAGTGCAGTCACACATGGTTTAGCTCTGCGATTTGGACAACGAGTTAGAGGCAAGGAGGACGAGCATCTTGAGGAGTATTCTATGAGTTTAGGTGCAAATTTATGTGGAAGAAAGCCGCAAGTCTAGGGCAGCTTGAGCAAGGGCTAGAATGACTTTTTTGGCAGCTTTTCTTCCATGAATGAGTGTGTCTTCCTTTCCAAATCCTACTGCGGGAGTAGAGGTTTGTAAGGGTGTCTTAGTGCATGTTTTGATGTGGTTCTTGTCTTTGTTCTAAGCTGTGTGACTGCTATAGCAAATAACAAGTGTGAAGGATTGTGTGTGAAGGCCAAGAGGGCTAGAGAGGCTCCTCAAGCCTAGCTGAAGTCACTTCAAAGGTAGTGAAGGCAGAACAAAGGGTGTATCCCTTGAAAAGAGGCTTGGACCTCTAGCTAAAGGTGATCACAGATTGTAGGGTGCCTTGTGGAGCATCCCAAGGGCTCAAACAGGGCTAATAAAGGGCTAGAAGGGACAAAAAAGAAGGCAAGCATGCTAGACAAGGGAATACCATAAACAAAGGACTGTTATAGCAGTTTTGGAGGGTTGTCTCATAGTGTTGAGTGCCCTAACCAGTGATAGGAAGCTACAACAGTGTGCATAGAACCCAAGGGTAAGAGGGCAGCAACAAATTGATTTTCTCTTGGTGATGTGATTTGCTAGGTGGATGGGTGTCCTAGAAGAGGATTGTTGGTGAAGTTTGTTGGCAACGAAGGAGGGGTTTCCTAGATGTCTGGATGCCCTAACTAGGAGCAGATGCTACAACAAGGATTGGTCACTCGTGGTTTGTTGGAGGGCAGCGTGAGAGTGGACCAAGTGTGGACGTGGATTGGGCATTTAATGTCTGTTGGAGGGCAGCGTGATAGTGCCCAAGTCGGAGCTTGGTGTGCACCATCTTCATGGATTTAAGTGGTTGCTAGAGTGGCAATTGTTGAGCTCAAGGGTTGATGAGCCAGAGGAGCAGTTGAGCATCAGACTTGTATGTGGAGAAGGACTTCTATAGCAGATGATGGGAAATCCTCCTGTGTTCATTGTGGGAGATGGACATCTTGCAATGATAGGTGGTAGCCGTCTGTGCCTTATGTTGGTCTTCATTGGATCAACGCAGGAAGACCATAGTGGGTTGAAGTCCCTGAGTAGCTGAGGAGCAGCAGTGGGTAGTTGTGAGTTGTTCACAAACGGAGTTTTGAACAACTCGACATGATTCTCGACGTGTTGTGCCCTTGATGGTCTAAAGCACAACTTGTGAGCAGATTAGATAGCCAAGATTTAGTGGTCAGATGGACTTGGATTGTTGATAGAGGCAGTGCTGCAAATCGGGCGCGGAAGCACTGGGAAGGTACAGGGTACAACAGAGAGGTGCTGAGAGAGCATGTGATAGCCAGATGGTCAAAGTATCTTGTTGAAGGTAGATTGGTTGTCGATGGATTGACACCAAGACCCAGTTTTGTATGTCTTGTATCAATGGATGTATGAGGGCCATTATCCCTAGTACAGGAGCCCTGCACTATTGTATTATTCAGTTTGATTAATATAACAATGTTGGGTTGAAAATTGTAAAAAGTTGTCTATATTTTGTGCAAAAGTAGATTTACTGTTGTTTATATTCCCTTGTGCAAAGTAGCTTCGTTGTGATTCTTGGTTTGGTAGCGCCAGATATTTAAGATTCTATCCTAGACACCAGGGTCGTGGAAAAACAAGTTCCACCCGCAGATCCCCAACAGTTGATCTGGCATAACAGGAATGACACCAAGGCCAGGGGGATCATTCTTGGAGGGGTCAAATACCATATTATCCCTCATCTCCATGGGAAGAAGACAGCATATGAGATGTGGAAAGTTATCTTGGATTTGTGTCAGGGTTCTAGTGATGCTAGGAAGCTTGCATTGAAGAACAAGCTAAGAAATATCCAGATGAACAAAGGAGAGCCCATCATTACATACCTTTCCAAGTTCATTCAGGTTCGATATGAGCTAGCTGGAGTGGGCGAGACTGTAGCAGACAATGACCTTGTGAGTTTTGCGCTATTGGGACTTCACAAGTCTTAGGAGAATTTCCAGCATGCAGTCAGTGGCAGAGAGAACCTTCCCAACTGGGAAAGCCTGTGGTCAGACTGCGTCCAAGAAGAAATCCGGAGGGGGATGAGAGCTGGAAGATCAGTGAAAACAGAGGACGAGGAGAATTTTTCCTTGGCAGGCAAAGGTAGCAAATCCAAGGGAAAAAAAAGGCTAAGGAAAACATCTTTTAGGAAAGTGGTAGCTGGGTTCGGGTTCACTGTTACTGATTATCCTTGTTTCTTGGAAAGTGGTCGCTGGGTTCGCTGTAATTAATTATCCTTGTTTCTTGGAAGTCAACTCAGTACTAGTGAGGTTCTGGATGCCCTAGATACTTTATATGAGATTAGGCGGTTATACTTGTGTCTGCATCTCATTCCAGTACCCAGATGCAAGTCTCTCTATCCCACCGGACTTCAGCACGCAAAACGATGTATATTGTTTTGAAAATGAACTAAATTTTTTTATTTGCTTTTTGACTCCTGACTTACTGGAGTTTTAGTTTTCCAATCACATTGGCAGATTTGTTTCTAGGTCCCTGATTATCCTATTTACTGGTTTGATCTGGCTTGGGTTAAAGTCTAACTAAAAAGCCCTATGTTCGGTTAGTTTTATCTTTTTCAATTTTTTGGGTACTCTTTCTTTTCATATTTCATTGGAATTCAGAACCTGTAATTTTGTCAAAGGAAACTTCCAATCTTATTGATTAATTAAAAGTATGATTCAACGGTTTTTTGTATCTCTGAATTGACTGGAGTATCAAATTTGCAAGCTAAACTACTAATTGTCGACATTGCAAAATTTGATTTGAAATGTGGAATTTGGAAACTAAACAACTAATTGTTGACATTGCAGTTTTTCTTATTTACCTGTGAGGATGGAACGTTTTAGGTACCATTTCGAGAAATACCTATTTGATGTTCGTACGTGATTGTGCCTTTGATTTCGGTATATAGTTTCCACATAAAAAGTAGATTTTACAGATCTCCGAGGTATATTTGGAAACTCAATCCCATTATTCAATGATGCAACTCTTTCTTCAACAAAAATTTGGGGAATTTTCTAGTCCAAGAAAGTGGAGCTAGCAAAATATTAAAAGAACGAAGTCTTAGTCTTAATCACCTACTCAATCTCATTGCACAGTTAATATTTAGTATTTGTGCTTCCTTTTTAGATAGCGATGATAACCCAATATGAGTTACAGCTGCCTGGCGGAGAAAAGCGTTGGATTCTCAACTCCCAATATCAACCTTCATGATTGAGAGCACATATGCCAAGGCAATGTAATTATGCAAATTATAAGAAGAAAGTTACAGAATGGCCGTCTTTTATACATTAATAATAGACCTGTTGGATTTAAGTTCTTTTGCTTTTTGCAGATGCATCAGAAGACTCGAGTGATTGAAATTAAATGAAATAAAATGATATTTTAAAGTTAATGAGATTAAAATAGTTTATAGGATTATAATTTTTTTAGTTTTAGATTTTTTAATTTAATCTTTTTCTTATTCAAACTTTAAATCAATTAAAACCAAACTTATCATTCCTCAATACAATTTTGTATCTTACAAAAAAGACAACAGATGCGCAGAAATTTCAGCGTTGCATTCCAGTAGCAGAGTAGAGTTTCTTTTCAAAGATAATGAACTAAGTAATTATTCTGTGATTAAAAACTTTAAATCAATTAAAAAACCAAACTTATCATTCCTCAATACAATTTTGTATCTTACAAAAACCTCAATACAATTTTGTATCTTACAAAAAAACAATAGATGCGCAGAAATTTTAGCGTTGCATTCCAGTAGCAGAGTAGAGTTTCTTTTCAAAGATAATGAACTAAGTAATTATTCCGTGGTTAAAAACTTTAAATCAATTAAAACCAAACTTATCATTCCTCAATACAATTTTGTATCTTACAAAAACCTCAATACCAAAATTATCATTCCTCAATACAATTTTGTATCTTACAAAAACCTCAATACAATTTTGTATCTTACAAAAAAAACAATAGATGCGCAGAAATTTTAGCGTTGCATTCCAGTAGCAGAGTAGAGTTTCTTTTCAAAGATAATGAACTAAGTAATTATTCCGTGGTTAAAACTGGAACAAGAATTCAACTTCTCTAGATACATTCTAAGACAGGGGAGTTTGGACCTCCAAAATCCCAGTAGAAGAATAAAGTCATTTTCTGGTTATTACTATCACAATTATTTTTTTGCCATTCTCATTTATTAGTACTGTTGTTGATATTGTTTATGATGGGTTGAACTAAACTTAGGATTTTTCACTATTAAGTGTGTTTCAAATACAAGTGAATGTGCCTTTCTGCTCTGTTTCATGGTGGTAAAATTTGATCATTTGCTGTAGTTATATGGTTACAATGTTGAAAGAGCCATCTTTAGTAAAAAAAGGTACTCAAAGGATGAAAGATATGTAATTTTATAGTGTTTATATTTTTATATTTTTTTTTTTATGAATTCAGTTTATTGTTATAATTTTTTGAAAATTAGTAAAATGATTTATTGTCAAAGACTTTTTATTTCAATATAAGGTGGATGAGGTTCTGTTAATTTTTTTATTTTTATTTTTTTAATGGAGGGTTTAGATTGATTCTCAAGGGAATATGCTCAACACATGCTCAGTCTTAATGCTAATCAACCCCTCTTGTTTAGGTTGCATTGGTTTTTAATAAATTAAAAAAATTAGATTCCTGCCACGGGCTCCCCCGCCCACCAATTTCCTAAGGATTTGAGATTATTCCAATTCTAATAAGTTCCTCATTATTATTTATAACATTCATTTATATAAGCAAATTTTATTTAGTAAAATGGTCCATTACTTTTAATAAATTTAAAAATTTAAATTCGTGTCACATGGCTCCCACCTACCAATTTCCTAGGGATTTGAGATTATTCCAATTTTAATAAGTTCCTCCATGATAAGTTCCTCATTATTATTTATAACATTCATTTACAATTCCGTTTTTTATTTTTTATTTTTTCTTTTTAAGTTAAAGTTGGCCCATAAGCTTTTTGTACATGATTAATGGTAAATGTGTGCATTAGTAAGACATTCTTTGTGTTACAATAGTTTTTTGGTTGTATTTATGAAGCCTTAGGCTATATCAACCACATTAATATTTTTAATGTGGTTGTACTAGTTTTAAGTTTATTAGGGTTTACATACTTTATTTTTCTTGTTTATGAACCTGTCATGTGTGATTTTTAACTATTAAGAAGAAATATATGTTTTTAACCCTTAACTCCATTCAAGTTGTATAACTAAATTCAATTTATTTGTTATAATTCTTTGAAAATCTGTAAAGAAATCCATTTCAAATCTATAAAAGCAATTATTGCATTAGTTTATTTAAATATTTTATAAATATTAGCAATAGAGTCCATGGTTCATTATAGTATTTTATTTTTCTTGTTTATGAACCTGCCATGTGTGATTTTTAACCATTAAGAAGAAATATATGTTTTTAACCATTAATTACATTCAAGATGATTTTTAACCATTAAGAAGAAATATATGTTTTTAACCATTAACTCCATTCAAGTTGATTTTTAACCATTAAGAAGAAATACATGTTTGTAACCATTAACTCCATTCAAGTTGTACGACTAACTTCAATTTATTTTTTATAATTCTTTGAAAATCAGCAAAGAAATCCATTTCAAATCTATAAAAGCAATTATTGCATTAGTTTATTTGAATATTTTACAAGTATTAGCAATAGAGTCAATGGTTCATTATAGTGTTTTACAAGTATCAACAAGATGATCTATTTATTTGAATATTTTACAGGTATCAACAATAGAGTCCATGATTCATTATAGTATTTTACAAGTATTAGCAAGAGGATCTATTCCAAGTCTGTAGGATTTATTTCAAGTTTGTAAAAACAATTATTGCATTGGTTTATTATGGAGTTGTTTTTAGTGTGATTTTTTGGATTTTGCTGGAATCCGGTGGAAAAAATTGAGGTGAAACCTTGATTTGTGTTATTTAAACTGGTTTTTTAACTGTATATATGGATTCAGGGCTTTGAAAAATCTTTAGGCACTTCGATTGTGCAAGGGTTACCGATCAAGCTTGTGATTTTAATCAATTCTTGTTGGATTTTAGAGAAATTAAACTGGAAAAGCTTCCAAATAATCTCACTAAAAACAACTTGGTTTATTATAACATTACAAGTATCAGTTTTTTGTTTAAAATTTAATAGAGAGGATAATACTCATTCTTTGTCTTTTCCAATTACAACTATTCATTGAATTGAAAATAAAATCAATTTGTAAAAATTTGAAATTGGTCTTTTTTTTCTTTAAAATTTTTTAATTAAAAATATAGTGGATAAAATAAAGATGCCCATAAACCCTTTTAAGTTTGCAGCATGAAATATCTATATTTTATCTTCATTGTGGGCTAATTCTACCTGCTAATTGTTTTTGGGGTCATCCTGCCCCAATTCAGAAGAGCTAAAACACTTTTGGAAGTTAATGAAGACCCCCATTGATCGTTCAATATGAAAATTGTGCATACATAAACATATTTGTATTTGTGGTCTGCTGGTTAAATTTCGGTTACATATTATAACTAATAATTAAAAATAATTTTAAAACTTTTAAATCATTTTTTAAAATTATGAATCTATTAGTAACAAATTACAAACCAATATTTATATTAATTGTTAATTTGTTTTCCAAAATAATATAAAAAAATTAATGTGATTACATCGAGAATAAAATAAAATACTTCGCATAATTGTGTCTATTATTTTAACATTACTTTAAACCTTTAAAGCATTCTCGTTCTCGTTCTCATTCTCAGATCCTTTTCAGCTAGCCAACTTATCATGATGATGATAACGTTAATGAATGTGATTTCAAACTCCTCTGGTTTTTAGAAATACCGTCTATCAGGAAGGCCATGTTTATATTTTATACACTTGCATGCTTTATCCAGTGCGAATTGATCCCTAAATTTCTCCATGGTTTCCCCTCGGGCATATTCAGTTCTGTTATACAATAATGTTGTCACCCACATCGACCAAGGCGTAATGGAGCACTGACCGCCTATCCCACGTCGACCAAGGCGTAATGGAGCACAAGAATCGAGGCTATAGTTGCAGTTATATCAATTGAAAGCTCACATACACTGGTTTCTTGCAATGCTCGAATCGAATCTTTTTCTCAATGTAAAAGTTTCAGAGGGCAGAATTGATTGTTTTATGGTGTATTTTATATGTTGGATATCTTGAACATGTAAATATTTTGATAGTTTTTGGGGACTCCCGACTCCCAAGTTACCATGGACTAGGTTATGAACATCCCAAGTTATCATTGACTAGGTTATGAACATGGCTAGATTTGAACCCATATTCTTGTACTATTGGAAACATAGAATTAGATTGATAGAAGAATCCGTCAATGAGATTTCACATTATCATTTCTATTGAGAATTGAACATTATTGTAGATGTTCTTTCAAAGGATGGTATTCGTAAGGTGGAGGGTTTTTTATATTTTGAGGAATTCATAGACGGGGTCTTATAGAAGGAGAGAAGATGCCAATATTCACTCTTTTGTAGTAATATTAGTTTTTTGTATTTTGGGTTTGTAAGGATCAGATATGTTAAAATTGACAACTAGGGCCAAACTCCATGTGGGTCATCTTATTCATGGCATCTGATATTTTTCTTGGATTCCTCTCGTCGAGAAGTGAAGGATTGATCTAAAGATCATCCGATTCCAACATGTATTCATGGAGATATGAATTTATTTGTCTTACTTTACAATTCGTCAAGGTCGGACAGCAACCAAATTACTCCCACTTGTCCTCCACGTTTTATTATAAATAGAGGTGGCCTACAAGTCATTTTGACACACACTCACACTCTTGTGGTCTCTCTCTTCATTCTGTTTTGGGTTTTGATGAAGGAGAGATCTAGAGGGAGTGCTCTAGGTTCTACGTTGCCCTAATGAAGAAGCCCTAATGCAGTCATGGAGGAGTCTTACAAGCCGCCATGGAAGAGTCTATTATATTGGCCTAATGTTGCTCTAATCTGCAATAAAGGGAAGTCTAATATGTAGTCATGAAGGAGGGATCTTAATGCTGCCATGGAGAGCCCTAATTACAGTCAAGGAGAAGCCCTAGACGTGGAGGTGAAAGGGTTGTCTAAAGAGATCTACGATGCCCTAAAGGAGACTCTCCCGCAATCCTAAGAGAGGTTTTAACATCCTAATCTCAACCCTAAAGGAGCAACAAAGTATTAGCCCTAATATGCTGTCCTAGGCTGTAGTCATTACAGTTTTGTATGCTGCAAGGGGAGGCCTTAACAAACCCTAGCTGCTGTCCAAACAAATGTATTATGCCGTTGTTCTAAAGCCCTTAACACAGGACCAATACTAACACTATTCCGTTGTCCGAGAAGACTATCCGCTGCAGGTCTCAAAGGGAGATTTAGATGAAGTTGTGAAGGCACTTTAGTAGCACCATACACCGCTGTAAGCAGGCCTAGAAGAGGCCCTAATCACAGACTAGAAGGTGACCTGATCCACTGTCACAATCTGCCCTAGTCACAGCCAAATGGTAAGGCTACTATCTGCAGATCAAAAGAAGCCTTATCAATATTTCAAGGACTAGAAGGTCAGTGTGGCATTTGTGGCAGCATGGTAAAAGACATTGATGAAGTGCAACACAGTGATGAAGTGCATCACAGTGATGAGTGCAACATAGTGATGAAGTGCAGCACAGTGATGAGCGCAACACAGTGACGAGTGCAACACAACAACACAGTAATGAGTGCAACATAGTGATGAAGTGTAGCATAGTGATGAGTGCAACACAGTGATGAAGTACAACATAGTGATGAGCGTAGCATAGTGATGAAATCACCTTGGAAAATTCGTTGAAGAATGAGATCTGATTAGTGTGCCTTCACCTGAGTTTAGATCTGCAGTTCTTGTCATCAGAACTATTGTGTCATCTTCATGGTGAAGATCTCAGATGTCTGATCTTCTATATTATCAAGTCAAAGTGTTGACTTCTGATATATATGTACTATCTCTCTCTTTGTGCTGAACTATTGACAATATAAGAAGATTTGATCAAGGGTTTCCCCACATTGGGGTCTGTCGCTGGCTGGCGCCACATCTTGTGTCCTCTTATCTTGGCCTGTTTTATGATGTGTATGTTTATGTTCTATCTGCACTTTACTATCATGTTGATGTGATTGCTAATTTGGAATTGATATTGAGCTAAATGGAAAAATTTAAGTAAATTGCTCTAAGCATAGAACATACCTAAAATTAACATGGTATCAAAGTTGAGGTGAAGACAAAGCCCAAGCAAAAGTGAAAGAGAAATCACAGAAGATAGTTGGACAAGTTCAAAGGCTCAATGGGTTCCTCATCTCACTTCACGGGATGGAAGATGTCTCTGGAAATGACGTTGGAAGAACAAGAAGTGCTGGATTACATGAAGGGTAAAATCCTTGAGCCTCCATCAAATGCACCAGTTGTTACAAAGAACAAATACACTAAGGGTGGAAGGAAAGGCATATGCCTTGCTTGCAATGAGTTTGGTCATTATGCGAAGGAGTGTCCGAATAGAAGGAACACATCACTTGATGAAGATATCAATCATTCCAGGGGCATCTTCAATGATTGAAGAAATGACAGGTTCAATGTCTAAGGAAAAAGGAATGCAGGGCATCATGGAAATGGCTGACTCTTCAAGAAGGCAAGGAACTCCAGGTATGAAGAATCAAATGTTAATTCTGATAAGCAAAAGGAGCATTATCTTATATTGGCCCTCTCCACTACTTCTCCTCTGGACTCTTTGGGAATTTGGCTTGTTGATAGTAGTGCTTCAAGGCACATCATCGGATACAAGGAAGCTCTCTCTAATTTGACAGAGAAGGAGACAATCGTGGAGACTATTCTTGGAGACGATGCAACCTATCCTAGAAAGGGTGTAGGGAATGCTACCCTTCAATTATATGAGGGCAACGCGATTCATTTACAAGAATATCTTTATGTACCTAATCTCAAGAAAAACCTGGTGTCCATTTCGGCAATGGAAGTCAAAGGGTTCAAGGTGGCATTCATCGATGGAAAGGTACGTGTTTGAAAAAGGAATTTTCAAGATGATTTTACTCTCCGGTTCAGGGTTGGAAATTTGTATCAAGTTGCAGGAAGTCCATTGGGGACCATGTCATGTGAACTCATCTTCTCGATGGCACCGGAGGTCTACCCATCTTCATTATGGGGCTCTACCCGATGTGAGACAGATGGTGACAGGGATGCCTGAATTCAAATAAGAGCATGAAGGTACATGTCCAGGATGTATCGAAGGAAAAATTACAAGGGGACCATTCCCCTTATATAATAGCAAGACCACAGATGTGGAACAATCCGAGGGGTTTGAGATTCATGATCGGGAATCTCATGTATGCAGGTGGAAGAAACTCTCTATGATTTTAAAGCAGGCACCCCAGGCTTGGTATAAGAGGATTAACAAGCTATCTGATGAAATTGAGATTCACTAGGAGTGAAGCCGGTCCAAACCATTGCCTTAAGGTTGTGGATAATAGACCTCTCATTCTGGTATCTTATGAGGACAACCTCTTTCTGATAGGTGCAAACCCTCTCATTTGCAAAGTAAGAGGGAGTTGGATTCCGGATTTGGAATGGTCAACTGTAAGCCCGTGACTACCCCGATGGAGCTTAATTTTAAGAAGTTATGCAGTAGTGCTGTCGGACCTAACTTGGGAAATGACTTTGAGTTCCATAAACTCATAATAGCATTCATGTTCTTGGTGAACTCTCGTCCATATATATATATATATGTTTCACAGTTAGCATGTTGAGCCATCATATGGATGAGCCTCATTGGATTGGTGCTAAGAATCTTCTAAGATATCTTCAGGGCACAATCTCTCATGGATTGAGATACATTGTTGGAGCTGTGAGGTTGCATTCGATGCTGATCGGACAAGCAGTGTGGAGGACCGCAAGAGCACTTATGGATGCTGGTTCTGCTTTAATATCCTGGATGAGAAGGAAGCAGAAGTCGGTTATTTTGAGCACTGATGAGGCCGAATCCATAGTTGTGAGTATGGCCTCCTGTGAAGTTGTTTGGTTGTGGAAGCTATTTTGTGAGTTGTTTGGACACGTGTTGGATACTATCGTGATCTTTTGTGACAACTTGAGGGGGATTCGATTGTTGAGGAATCACGTGTTCTACGATCGCTCCAAGCATACAGACATCAGGCACCACTTTATCTGGTACAACTGGGAGAAAGAAGGCTCCACTGCTCTAGGATTGATGTGCAGGTCACTGATATTCAGATGAAGCCTTTGGGAAAGGTTAATTCTTCACTTTTCGAGAACGACTAGGAGTCGTGGAGAGACTCTCTCCTGAAAGACTAGTATAATATGGACATTGAGCTCTGGGAACTCTGGGGGGCTTGGGGGTACTTCTTGGAGTGATGAGAAACCATAGGGTGAGTGGTTCAACCTTCCACTAGTGGTCTGCTATGTAGGAAGGATGAGTGGTTCATCCTTCTCTTGCCGAGACACAATCATAGGGTAAGTGGTTAAACCTTTCCCGACTGATTTGTTGTGTACAAGGTGAGTGGTTCAGTGTTCCCCTTGGATACTCTTGTCAACATGTAGGTAGGATGAGTGGTTCATCCTTCTCCTGCTGAGACATCCTACCCATGCAGTCTGGGACGCATGGGAAGTACCTCTCATCTGGCCAGTGAGTAGGGAAACGAGGATAGGGACCATAGTAGTACTGATGGACGCATCATGTATCTACTGTACTCCCTATGCTAGGATGACATTGATCTGGGATCAATTGGAATTGACTTCGGGTCAGTAAGAGTGATATAACTCACTCTCTCTTGGAACTGACTTCAGGTCAATAAAAGTGGTATGAGACACTCTTTATTTGGAACTGATTTCAGATCAGTAAGAGTGGTATGACACACTCTCTTCATTGAGATTGATTTCATATCAGTAAGAGTGCTACTAGACACTCTTTTATCTGGGACTTACTTCGGGTCAATAGAGGATGGTATGATACATTCTCGATCACTTTTTCTTCTTAATAGTTCAGTAGAGTAGAGCAATGCAAGGCAGTGCACTGATGGTAGAGATAGTATTGACAGTCAGATGGATTAGCGGATGGATTTCTCCCTAGTTGAGAGGGAGTGTTAAAATTGGCAACTAGGGACAAACTCCATGTGGGTCATCTTATTCATGGTAGCTGGTATTTTTCTTGGATTCCTCTCGTCGAGAGGTGTAGGATTGATCTAAAGATCATCTGATTTCAACATGTATTCATGGAGATATGAATTTATTTGTGTTACTTGACAATTCGTCAAGGTTGACCAACAACCAAATTACCCCCACTTGTCCTCCACGTTTTATTATAAATAGAGGTGGCTTTCAAGTCATTTTGATGCACACTCACACTCTTGTGATCTCTCTCTTCATTCTATTTTGGGTTTTGATGAAGGAGAGATCTAGAGGGAGTGCCCTAGGCTCTACGCTGCCCTAATGAAGAAGACCTAACATAGTCATGGAGGAGTCTTACAAGCTTCCATGGAAGAGTCTAATACATTGGCCTAATGATGCTATAATTCACAATAAAGGGAAGTCTAATATGCAGTCATGAAGGAGGGATCTTAATGCTGCCATGGAGAGCCCTAATTACAGTCAAGGAGAAGCCCTAGACGTGGAGGTGAAAGGGTTGTCTAAAGAGACCTATGCTTCCCTAAAGGAGACTCTCCTACGCAGTCCTAGGAGAAGCCTTAACATCTTGTTACACAGTAATTTGTCACCACCTCTGCATTCCCTGACCCCGGACACGGCCGGTCCATGTTGCTGACATCTATTCTGTGTCATGTTGCCATGATGTGTCAAAACCTTCCTTGTAATCTCAGGAAGAATGTCTCAGTTCATTATCCTTGAAGCAGACCCCTTTTTGCCTAAGTTTTTGGGTCGTCGCGGGTCAGAAGTGATCCCTCCCGCGAATATGGTCAAGTTAACACTATCCTAGCGAAGTATTTTCTCTGCCCCTATGTTGCACCCACGACGAGTTAGATTTGGCAATTTTTTTAACAGCTCGTTGAAACTTCGAGATGAAATTGCTTCATGGGCATTCCTAGGGCTCATTGTTGGGTCAATTGAGCTCACCTCTCTCTTCTGGGATAGTTGTTCCACCTTTTGTGGAACTTCCCTAAGGGATAAGCTCTCCCTCCCATCTCTTATGGAACCTCTCCCTCTTATAAAAGTCTCCTCTATTAATGAGATCAGCGAGCTTGGATGTAATTGGATAATAGCTAGATGTAAGTTGATAGTTTTTGTTTTCTAAGAGAGGAGTAGGGGTAGAGAGTGTTATTGGAGTGTGGAAGTAGTCTCATATGTATTTTGGCTTGAGAGATGTTTGAGTAGAGTTGGTTTGAGAACTTTCTATCATCAACCTTTTGAACTAAAGAGAGAGTCATTTGTTCCCTTGGGAGATGGTTCGCAAGTAAATGCTTACGGAGACATGCCGACGAAACCCTTCGAGGAGACTTACGACGTCAAGCCTTGGTTCTAAGTTTTACTTTGATTTACATTAATACAAATCAATAACTTGTTTCCTATATCGCATGTTGAAATTATATGTCGATAGCTTGAGGTTCCTTGACTCTTCAAGTAGATTGTTTGGTTGTTTCTTATTACGTTTGAGGTGTTTCTCTACATGTTGTTTTCAGGTACAAGCGATTAGAAGAATAAGAGATGGAACGACATGACGAGGACTTCATCAAACATCGATTTGAAGGTAGGCCTTCATAACACCATCTTTCTAAGGAAATTTGCTTTGGTATTGTCTTTGCGGTGACTAGACCCACTCTAGGGTTAGAGGGGTTGCCTCTGTCCGCAGAGGGAACTTGCCCGTGTCACAAGTTGGTGACCATACTGGGGATCTTGTCTTTTGTCTTGTGTATTGATTAGTTTTGTTTGTTTATTGTCTCCCTCATTGTTTGGGTAGCATGCTATATTCTGGAAGTTGTTAGACTATTCCTGTAGTCTTCCCACTCTCATGAGTGATAGATATGGCCTTCACTCAGTCGAAATTTTGTTTTTTCCCTTCGATCTGAGGTCGTCGTTGTTTATTTTCTAAGAGTTGTGAAGTAGATGCGTTTGCACTGTCTTTTGGGTTGCGCCTTTTACTGCACGGCGCGGTTAAATTGTCTAACAGTCGTGACAAGTCCTAAAATTGGCTTGGCGCAGCTAACTGAGGTACTTTTTCGACGACGTCGCAAAGTCCTTAGTTAGAGGGGTGCGACGATTTGTTGTTGGCGCATGTTGCGACGATTCTTGTAAGTTTAAAATTTTGAAGTTTGTTGGTTGATTGGCCGGTGTGTTTTATCCTCTGAGTTTGTGTTTTACTTCTTCGTTGTATCAGAATTGTTGGTTGTTAAGATTTCCGATTCTGAGTTCCAAGTATTTTGAAATCCTTCCTCTTGAACTGTGTGACCTAAATACCTTAGGGTTTCTTGAATGATTGGTTTGCTTGGGTCGCTCATTCATTAGGATTTCTAGACTCTGTTTGGTATAATCTCTGACTTTGCTTGAGACTTCTTCTTATTTGTTGTTTGTTATCTTCCTGATGGGTATGTGACATTTGGTTACCAAACTTTCATGTCTTGTTTGTGTGGTTTCCTTCCTTCACTTGACATAGATTACATTGTTTCCTGGTCAGTGAGACAACTTTCCAGCTTTGCAAAAGAAATATTTCCTTAGTTTTGAGTCTTTGGTTCATTTTGCATTTAGTTGCTTATCATTTATTTAAAAAAATTCAAAAATTGCATTCATCTTGTATTAAGATTTAAAAGAAGATTTTTGCATTAGTAGGTTCTTGAGATTAAGACGTTGAAAAGCAAAAGTGTGTTTCTTATTTTTCTTGTTTGGATTGGTTGCAAGTTTGAGTAAATGGTAGAGGCGTTCCTTTTTCTTTGATTGGTTTTCTTGTTTTCCATTCAACTGTTATGCATTGAACCTCTCACTCTTCCTTAGCTAGTTGTTCATCCAACGAGAATGGTCTTTTTTCTCATTTAGTTTCATTTTAGGAGTTTTGAAGGTACATTTAGTAGGGCCCTAAAATCGAGACTTAATTCAAGATTAACTAATAAAATTTATTGAATAAACTTAAAAACACATTGGAACTTAACGTTCACATATCTAGAGGTCTAGGCTAGAGACGTGTTTCGGCATCGTTAAACTTAGTTGCTATTGTTTTCACTAAGGTTGGGTGATTCTTCCTTTTGTGATTCAATAGATACTAGTACGGATTAGTGCTCCCTGTACCGTCGCGTATATGTTGGGAGACCCCACTAGGTTATCATCCTATTATCCATAGGAAGCCGAGTCTACCGCCTTATGATTGTAATGCACCGAACACAACATTCAGGTAGATTGATTGCCGTAGCGGAAGTCCTTGGTCATTTCTCTTTCATTTTATTACCAAGGTGTATATGCCGTTTTGTGATTTGTTTGGTAAACCTATTGCCTAGAATTCTAGAGCAGTCACTTTCGTTCCTTTTCGACTCTTTAAAAGTAAAAGGATCATCTAAGCACTTGTCCTTTCAAGCTCATTAAACTTCGAAGGAGACTAGAGTCATCTTTTGTCCTTTTTCTTGACTCTTTAAACATGAAAAGGCAAAGTTTCGTTCCGATGTCATAAAATTTATTTGTCTGCGATAACATCTTACCTGTTAATCTTGGCCACATTGTGAATCATAGCTTGAAAAGTTTTTGCAACCCTATTGATTAAATATTTTGTCCCAGACCTTTGAGTTTAGGCCAACCTGGTGGACTCACCAAATCCATTGTCCTTACCAAGTGACGGAGAGCACCTTTCTCCTATCTCTTATGAGGTATTGTCTGTTACTGGTACTCTTCCTATTGTTCCAAATGTTCAGCCCCTTGCCTCTCGAGCTCCGGGTGAGGAACCTTTTGATATCAACTGGACTCCTAAAGTTTGGGAATTTTTAGACGAGGATCTTCCGTCTACTCCTGTTGGTGCTTTGGTCCCTATGGCTTCCTCTGACATGGACGAGTCGAGTCCTGTTAGCAATCAAGAGAGCTTTGTGTCGACCGGGGAACTTCAGTTTCCTTCGGAAGGTTTCCATTTCCACACCGCTCCAAACGTTTCGTTACCACTTCACTATCGTGCTCTGGCTGACATACTTGGTTCTACGTCTCTACATCTGAGTTCTGTATGGTCTCGTACTACAATTCAAACTTCAGGACCTTTCATGTCTACTCAGTGGGATTTGAATTCCATTCCTCAGACACAGATTACATCAGTTACGTCTATTCCATGCATACCTACTGTGTGTGTGGCATCTACATCCCCTCCTATTAGTGCGGTTACCATATCTTCAGTAGTTACTACTATTACTAGGATGTCCTCCGGACCCGTTGGCAACGATCCTTCGCCTCTGGTTTTTGGAGTCGGTCAATCTATGGGTAATGTACCGATCTATGCGAATTCTGTTCCGGTGGGATTATTGTATGATCAATATATGTTTGCTCTTCACAATCCGACTTATGACCCTCTAGGTTCTCAACCGCCCCCTGTTCTGCATAATCCTCCGCACTACTATGATCACCGTGGAGCCCATATTTATTACATTGGGTCTTTTCCTCAGAAGATCCCAGTTGAGAATTACGTTCCGCTTTTGGTTCCCTGGTGTCACAATACTTACCACGGCTCACAAGCTGGTCCCCAAACTCAACCCCTTCTGGGACAACCTTATGCCTTGGTAGGTCAATCGTATAGTCAACAGGGGAAACCTTTGAGCTCGCAAGGACAACCTTTTCAAGGACAACCTTTAGCCCAAACAGGTTCGTCCTTTGTTTAGTCGGGACAACCTCCTTTGTCTCAAGGACAACCTTCTGGTTAGTTGGGTTAACCCCAATTCCAACAAGGCCAACCTTCTGGTCAATTGGGTCAGCCCCAATTCAAGCAAGGCCAACCTTCTAGTCAGTTAGGTCAGCGCCAGTTCCAACAAAGCCAATCTGCTGCTCGGCGAGGACAAACTTTTGGTCAGGTCAATCCAGCTATTGGTCAACCTGGTGTTCAAACGCAACCTGGACCTCAAGCTCAAGCTAGTACATAGGCTTAGTTTGGATTCCAATCTCAACCTATTTACCAGATACAACCTGGGCTCCAGATGCAGTTTGGACCTCAGTTTCAGTATGGTCCTCAAGTACCTCAACAACCCTAAGGGCAACCTCAGGGTAATCCATATCAGAAGTATCAACAACCTCAGGTTAATCCTTATCATAATTTGCAATAGCCGTATGTTGCCCCTGTCAGTCAATCTGGTAGTCAATGGTTTGCTGGAGGTTAAAACCCAGGTCAACAACTAGGATATGGTTTCAATCCGCCCAACCATAACCCTTATGGACAAAATCCTCTAGGCCAAAACCCATGGGGGCAACAAGGTCCTGGTTGGAGCACTAGTGTTGGTCCTTCTCAAAGACCCATGATGTCTTTCAATCCTTAGTTACCTTTTCTTGCGACTTTGGAATTGCCCATGTGTCGAAATTGACAAATGACTCTATACTTCATAATCCATATTGGCCACCAGTTCCGACCAAGATTCTCGGTGATTATCCTAAATTTGACGGCAAATATGGAGAAGAACCCCAGGCACATGTTATGACTTATCACTTTTGGTGTTCATCTAATTCCTAGCTTGACGATTCGATCCGCCTCCGTCTTTTCCAGAGGACTGTCACTGGTTTTGCTATGAAATTGGTACATTGAACTTACTCATAGAACTTTCCAAGACTTTCACTCTCTTGCGATGGCATTTCTTACCCATTTTCAGTTACGGATTTGCTATGAAACGGGAACACATCTCCTCACTTCTCTGGAACAAGACATGACTACCCACATTTCTAATCATATTCATGAATGAAGAAGACGACGTTGTTTGATTAAGTTATAGATCCCTGATCGGCTACCGACTGACTGGCTTACTACCTCTTTTGTTGGTTTGATAGCTCGAGATATCGCTATGGGGGCATGTGTTACTGAAGAGCAAACCATTGCACGTGCTCATTATCTAGATTTGGTATATTCACAATCCAGCACGCTTTATGATGTCTTACCTTATGCTCCGTGACCTGGAACTTCTAAAGCCCCGTCAACGCCTTCTGTCAATGGTGTTATTGGTTCTGTTGCCCAGTCTTCTCGAAAGTCTTCCACGACTCATGCGAAGCAAAAATCTATTGCTCCTGTTGAAAATGCTTCTTAGTCTTCATCTAATATTGGGAAAACCTCATAAGTTAATGTCATTCAGTCTACCGCGACAGAGAAAACTTCGAAAGGTAAGAAGAAAAGGAACAATAAAAATAAGGCCAATGCACCAAAGCAAGAACCTCCCAAGACTCCTGCCGATGATGGTTCTAAATGCAAACCTAAGTATCCTTGTCTTATTTTTGACGAGGATCATTATACTAAGGACTGTCCTAGATGATCTGAGGTTAGTCGTCTGTTTAAGGGGACTTTGGGGATTCCTGCTGTACTTAAAGAGCCTTTTCCCTCCCAACAAACTCAAATTGTGGTAGACCAACCTCAATCCTCTTCCACTTTTGGCTCCCAGGTTTTTATGGCTGGGAAAACCCCTATACATGTAAGTACTCGATCGAAAGATTATGTTCCGTCCGTCGGAAAGGAACCTGAAGTACCTTCTAACATTCCTTCGTCCAGTTCTGGCCCTCTTCATATTGAATGACCCAACATCGAGTCTGTCATTACACTGCCTACGAAAGGAGTTCTCTGGAAATCTTCCTATAACCCCAATGCTCGTGCCACGCAACATTATGGTATTGTCGAGGACCTAGCCCAAGCTCCTTCGACTATGTCTGCATTGGAGGTTTTCCAAAGTTGTCCTCCCCAACGAAAGTATCTACTATCCGCCATTGGTGGCATTGATCCGACTTATTTTGAGTTAATTACATTCGATCTTGAAAATCATGTGCCGTGTTTGCTTCATCAAATCTCTTTTCTCATCTAGGTCATCATTAACTCCAAGAATATTCATCGCATTGTTATTGATGAAGGCACCTCAACTTGCATCATGTCTGTTGCTTGTTGGAAGGCCATCGGTTCCCCGTCTTTGAGTCAATCTTCCAATACCTTGGAAGCATTTGATGGAAGAGATTCATGTCCATTTGGTATTCTCCTATGCTTGCCTATCACCTTAGAAGGGAAGACAGTCGACATCGAAGTCGAAGTTGTTGATGCTAATATGACTTATAACCTTTTGCTGGGTCGAAGTTGGACGTATGCTATGCATGTTGTGGCTTCATCATTATTTCGTGTACTCCGTTTTCCTCATCAAGGGAAAATTGTTACTGTCGATCAGTTTTCCTTCTTCACTTCCTCTTCCTCAGATGGCAATGTTCCATTTGTAGAGCATACCAGTGTTCCCTATGAGAGTGTGGGTGATGGACTTTTTAAAGATCCTGCCCTTATGGGCGTTTTTTCACTCCCACCTCCTAATGTCGTCTCCGTCAAATTGATCTCTATCAATCCTGATCCTTGGGTGATTCCCTCCCTTGATCAGGGGGATACATGGGGTGACGTTATGCCGTTGATCCCCGTAGAGCTCAACTATGTTGAAATTGTTTCGGCTTCAGTTTCATCTTCTGACTCTACTCCTTCGAGTAGATCTCTCGATACGTATGTGTAGTCCCCCTGTCTTGGAGATATTGCTTCTCCGGATCCGTTACGAGAGAAATTTCCTTCTGATGATGTGATTCTTGAGACTATGTCTTTTGAGGATCCTCCTTGGGTCGATAATCATCATTGTTCCTTGTTTCTTCCTGGCCATGGGGCCATAATTGCGTGTCTGGATAAGTTTGCTTTGCATGTTCCTTCTCAGCCGCTTCAGACACCTATCCTCACTCATGAGGTCTTTTTTGAGGGGAATATGGGAAATATTATGCAAACCATGCCTATCGACATCTCTTTTAAACTAGGGATTATTGAAAATATTCACATTGGAGTAACTTGTTCTCCTAAGGAGATCCAGCGTTACACCGACCTTTTCCGAGAGTTTCACGATGTGTTCGCCTGGTCATATGAAGAAATGCCCGTATTGATCCAAGTATTGTGGTACATGAGATACTTACGTATCCTGATGCGAAACCAATTCGTCAACGTTTACGTCCCGTGCACTCAAGAAAGGCCGCTGCCATTAAGGGAGAGGTTGAAAACTTCTCAAGGCCGGGTTCATTTACCCCATTCCATTGATAGATTGGGTATCTAACATTGTCCCTGTGACCAAAAAGCAAGGCACTATTAGGGTTTGTGTTGATTATCGTGACATGAATCACGCATGTCCGAAAGATAACTATCCTACTCCCTTTATTGACCAGCGTATCGATGGCTGTGCTGGGAGTGAGATATTCTCTTTTATGGACGGCTTTTCTGGCTACAACCAAATCAATATTTCACCTGCCGATCAACACAAAACTGCCTTTATTTGTCCGTGGGGTACTTTTGATTATAAAAAGCTCCCTTTTGGTCTAAAAAACGTTGGTGCAACTTTTTAACGAGCAATGTCCTATGCTTTTCATGACATCAGACACATTGTTCAGCCTTATTTGGATGATCTCCTGGCTCATTTAGCTAAACGCACAGACCACCCGAACCACCTCCGCCAGATTTTTCTTTGTTGTAGACATTACCGTATTCGTCTCAATCCACATAAGTGTGTCTTCTGTGTCGAATCCGGCAGACTCCTTGGGTTTGTCGTTTCTAAACAGGGTATTCACCTCGATCCCCTCAAGGTCGAAGCTATTATGAATCTCCCGCCTCCTGCTTCTTTGCATCAGTTGCAGAGTTTGTAGGGGAAGGCTTTGTAGGGGAAGGCTAATTTCCTACGTCATTTTATCCCTAACTATGCCGAGGTTGCTAAAGGTTATACGCGTCTCCTGAAGCATGACACTCCATTTATTTGGGATGAAATTGCCCAAAGGTCATTTGAGCAACTCAAAACACTTCTTGTTTCTGTGCCTCTATTGCATCCACCCGACTATCATTGTGATTATTCAATTTATCTAGCTGCCACTCATAGTACCATTGGTATGGTTTTTGTCCAAAACGACAACGACGATTCTGAACATGTCATATATTATCTTAGCCGCAACCTTCTTGACATCGAGACTCACTATGCTTATGTCGAGAAGTTGGCCTTGGCAGCTGTCCAGGTTGTCCAAAGTTTTCGTCATTACATTTTGTTGCGCACTACAACCGTGATTTCATATTGCAACCCGATGACATACATTTTGTCACGTCAATTTCTGGGGGAAAATACTCAAAATGGATTGTTATCCTTAAAGAGTTTGATTTGGAGTTTACCACTACCAAGTCTAAGAAGTCACTGGTCTTTGCTGAGTTGATTTTCTCATTACCGTCTGCTTTCGCTCCCTCTTGGATAGAGGACTGCATTCCGGATGACATGTTTTTCTTGATCAGTACCCTCGATCCCTGGTACGGTGACATTATTGTTTACCTCCACACTTCTTCATTTTGTCCTGATTTGTCTAAGGTGCTCAACGACGCATTTGCCACCATTCTCAGCCCTATCATATAGTTGGAGACACTTTATATCGTCTTAGCGTTGATTCAGTTCTCCGTCATTGTCTGACTTTCGAGGAAGCTGAAAAAGTCCCAAAAGATTCTTCATGCTAGCTACTTTTGGCCATCCATCTTCAAAGATTGTATTCTAGCTGTCCGCTCTTGTCACGCGTGCCAAATTTACTAGAAAAAGATGCATGCGCCACCTTCCCTTTTGCACTCTGTCATTATGTCGGACCTTTTTCTAAATGGGGCATTGATTTTATGACATGCAACCTGTTAGCTTCCTGCTGCAGCAGGTATTCATTTTTCATGATTGGCATTCCACAGGCAAAATATGTCGTACTTTGCTTGCTGCAATGCTCCATATTTCCTCAAACAGTCTCCAAATGAAGAAGGCTACTTCAAAGTTCATCTAATTGCCTTCAATTTTTGTAAAGTAATTCCGGTATCGCTATTTTTTTAGTTAAAGGGAGGTCCAAACAGTTTAATCTTGGTCTCCCTAGATTTAAATTTCCTGTTTTAAAATATAGAGATTGTAAATCTGTCCAAACAATTTAATCTTGGCAGATTCTTAGATAGGTAGAGAAACAGAGGAGCTCAACAGCTTAATCTGAGCTCCGGAATAAATAAGGGTAGTATGTAGATAGGAAAGCATCAAAAGGAAAAGGAATGACGGGTTTGCAAGTCTAAGTGCACCCCCAAACAAAAGAAGAAAAAATGCTAGGTAAGTAGGCTGGGTAGGTAGTTCTGAGGTTGTTGAATTGCTGACCAGTTCCAGGTTTTCAGGTACAATATCATGCAGAACATAATCAGCAAAGATTTGCAAGCAAAAAAGCTCAAAAGAGGTATAACTGACTCCCTTTCTCTGTTTTCCCCAATCATTAACTAACTTCCCCAAAAGAGGTCAAGATCTGCTTGACACCTCTTAAGTTCATCATCTCCATAACACTGGGTTGAGTAAAGATCTGCTTCACTCAAAGTTGTTCCATATTTTCTCCCAAAGTATGGTCCTACCCCCTTGTAACAGCCTAAGCTCTCCCGAACTTAGCGCTTTCTTACCATCTCCATATTAACCACTAACATTATTATTTAGCTCCCTATTCTTCCAATCCCTCATTAATGTTAAGTAAAATCCCCCCCCTTTGGTTGAAAAATAACCATAAGTACTCCCGGGAATTGCTCAGTTTATCTGAAACTCAGCAAGAACCCCTAACCTCCAAAGCCACCTTCCAGATACGATGGACTCCTTCCAAAGTATAAAATCCCTCTGAGGTAATCGGACCCCTTCCGATACCTCAAGTACCCTTCACACCCACTTACCTACTCTTTCCTCCTCAAAGCCGTTTTCGCATCGCACCTTCGCACTCTTATCTTCATGTAAAACATTGCCCATCCGTCCCCCGCCGATGCGATATTGCAATATCGGCGGTCGACGATCGCAAACGCCGAGTGTCCAATCCATTCACCCCTCCGTCTCCCCCGATGCGATATTGAGATATCGCCGATCGGCAGTCGCAAGCGCCAAGTCTCCAAACCAATTCCCCCTCGTTCCCCGCCGACGTGATATCGCGATATCGCATCAGAGTCTCTTCACCACAGCACCTCTAGTATCTCACCACGTCACTCTATACCAGGGACCCACAGCTGACTTCATCCGCCGTACAACCGACGCCATGCTTACATCAGCAACCAGAAAAGCCGAAAAAGCTTCACGCAGGAAGAAAAATCGCACTTCGAAGCTCCAGATCAAGAAACGGAGGCAGTTTCCGATGCGCGAATAGCGCAAGCGCTATTCGCGCATCGCTACGAGAAATAGGCCATTTCGAGGAATCTTTAGGGAATCTTCTGATTGCTAAGCCCATTGCGCGCCGAAAAAGCCCGAAAATCGCCCGACCGTGCCAAAGATCCAGTTTAAAGACAACAGCAGATCAATCAAAGAGTTTAAAGTGTATCAGATCAAATCAGCAAGCATCAAGCGTGTCAAAGAGTATCAGTCGACGGCGGAAGCCATCAATGTAGCGGCAAAGTGTATCAACGAATATTTTGAGCAGCGGCCCGAAGCAAGAGAGAATTGAATATCTTCCAGCAGATTCATAGAACGAAGGCGGAACTACTTCAAGACCTCAAATCATAATTATTGCACATTCAATTCACACCGGAGCCGAAGTTCAGTCCCCAAAGCACAATCATTCAGCAGCACCGCATCTGGTCCCCAAGGGGCACCTCGTCACCTGTTCCGATTCAGCTGCCCCCAGTGTAGCCAAAAAGATTTACTTGCATTTAATTCCAGCAGCATTCAGATTTTGAAGAGTTCTAAGCAGACCTGTCAAGGTCATTTGTAATGATGTCTTTCCGATATTTTGTTTATAATTACCACCCTAAGCAATGTTGTGAGGGGTTGGTTGGTTGGTAGTAGTTGTTGGTCAGTCTTCTTTCCAGCATTTTCTCTGAGTAAAGACTCGCACCGTAACTGTCATAAATTTCCATAATCAAAGATTGCTGAAAGCATGGATTGCGAAACAACTTGATGTTTTCTCTTGGCCAAGGAATGATCACGGAATTCCTATGCTTCTACATGATCCAATAAGTGTTCCTCTCTCCTGTTTATTTTATGTTTTTACCACCTTTTCGCCTTTCTAAATTACAGGAAAAAAGAATAGCTTAAGATTTGTTTAAATACACCTTAAGTTCAATTTCTGCAATTTTCAATGTTTTCTTCAGAAACAGTTATGAGCTTGTATTCTTAAATGATCTGGTTTACGCTGTTTCTTTCACATATGAGTGCATGTCTTAGGAATTCTTAGCTGCTCCAGGATCCCACTCATCCACTTCTCCTCTTTGTCAGCATGATGAAATGATTCTCCTTTGCCTTTCATCCTTGATGTTCACTCCGTACTTTCAGCAGACCGAATATTGTATCCTGTGTGGTTATCCCGCTCCATATCCCCTTGTGACCAAGAAAACGCTCGCATGCCTCAATCTGTGACTCCATGCCCAATGGTTCAAAACTTATTACATCTTACCGTGCCTCTTCGCTCAAGAATCCTACCTTCTTTCCAATCACAATCAACACTCCCTTGAAGTCAGAAAGCTAGCCTAAAATCATCAACTAAGGTTGAATCAATAGGAGAGAGCCCTCTCCGATTGCAGGTGGGATAAAACTTGCAATCAGAAGATTGGTTTGTGGTTACCTCGGCCGCATCCCTACTAGGAGCCTAGGGACAACCTGAGTGATAACATAACCCTCGCTCAGCTGGGGGGCATGGGTATATCATCATTGCCGTCAATTATTTTACGAAATGGGCCGAAGCAATGCCTACATTATCTAAAGATGGTAAGATAGCTGCGCAATTCCTGTTCAATCACGTAATTACCCGGTTCAGAGTCCCTCAGGCTATATTCACTGATCATGGTTCCCATTTCCGTGGTTATATGATCACTGAGTTGACAACCCAGTTAGGCTTGCATCATGATAGTTTGACGCCATATTACCCTTAGGCCAATGGCCAAGTCGAGGCAGTAAACAAAGTGTTGGTTACTATGCTTCAACATACCATTGGAATGCACAAGTCCAATTGGCATTTGATGTTATTTTCCTCTATATGGGCCTACTGTACCTCAGTTAAGGATGCGAACGGATTCACACCATTTCAACTTGTTTATGGTCTGGAAGCTACCCTTTCGATTGAATGCGAAATCCCTTCTCTCAAATTAGCTATCGAATTGCTCCCAAATACTACTCTAGTAGAAGAACGCCTTCTTTATCTAGAACAACTTGACGAGACTCGTCGACTTGCTTCTTTGGTCATTGAAGCACAAAAGAAGAGAGTGAAAACTCACTTCGATCAGACAGTCAACCCACGTTCTTTCACGGAAGGGGATTTAGTCTTGTTGTATGATCAAGCTAATGACAAGCTGGGGGAAGGAAAATTTGAACCCATGTGGCATGGTCCCTATATTGTCAAACATGTTGTGCAAAAAGGGGCCTATGAGCTAATTGATTACGAAGGTGACCCTTTAGATAAGCCCCAGAATGGGCTTTATATCAAGAAATATTATGCATGAGTCTTTCGTGCATTGCCGTGTACATAAGTGTGTTTTTCATTTTGTACATGTTTGGCTTGGTGTGTAAGCGTTTGCCGCTTATTGTGTCCTTGTTGCTTCTTATGCAGATGTCTGTCACACCTTATGTCGGTTTCGCTGATGGTGTCTGTTGCAGTACCCAAAATCTTTCCTCCGCGGCATGGGTTATCTATGATCCTCATGGTGAGTTGGTAGATCTTCAAGGTGTTTGTCTAGGATGTATTACAAACAATGTCGCTGAATATAGTGCAGTGATTGAATTACTAACTAAGGTTGTTGCCCTCAATATTTGTGCATTGATCGTGAATCTAGATTCACAGCTTGTTGTTCTTCAACTCAATGGGCATTATTCTGCCAGAAACCATCAAATTTTAAGGTTGTATTTACGTGTTCATTTACTAGAAGTGAATTTTGATTATATTACATATTGACACATTCCTAGAAGACTAAAAACATTAACTGATGCATTGGCAAATTATGTATTAGATAGAAATTTGCGACATTTATAAAAGTAAATCATTTAAGACATAATAAGTCGATATAGCAAAACATAGGTATATATATATATATGTTCAGGTTACATTGCAAGACAACATGTCTTTTAAAATTGCGGAAATTAAACCTACGATTCTAATCTGCGTGGTGCTCTTTATAGCAAACGACTGCTCGGACGACACGTTTGAGTAGTCGGTGGATCCTGCCTGACACCCTTGTTGTGTGTCGTTGGTATTGTCGAGGTACATCCTCAAACCTCGCGTAATCGGGGATCCCCTCTGTTAACCCCTCCAAGTGACAAGCAGTCTTGTCCTCTACATCTCCATCGGGGGGAGGAATCTCAAACTCCCGCTTAGCTCTCCGAGCAATCAGCGACAAACCTACAGGCCTTTCTGGCTTAAAATTTGCAAAATTGAAACATAGTGATCAGAACATATATGAAAAATCATAAAAATTACAAAATCTTTTAAAAAACTCAACAAAAGAATTTGTTACCTCTGTTATCCCAGTATTCCCCGGGGGGGAGTACTATATCTGGATCACCCCTGAAGTCTATCCCAGCATATGGCTAGTCCTCGACAATGACTAGTTGGTGATCCAACCATTGGAAAAAATCGAGGCTTCATGACATATGTTGACCCCTGCCTCCTTGGGGCATCAACATCACCCACTTAGTCATCCGTGGCTCCCGCAGAGTCGGCCATGCTACGACTGCTTCCTGTCTCTGGAAGATAGGGAGATGCTCGAGGATGAAAGATACAAGAATGGAGCCATACCCAAATTATTTGACATCCCCCTGCTGGCACTTTGTTAATTATTGTTTTAGGTTATCTGCTACGGCCTTGGCCCAGTTGTAGACGGTGGGATCCATACAGTCAGCTGCCAGCCGGAGTTTGGTTTTTGTGGCCTCGTGTGGGGCTTGTGACCCAGCTGCTCTAGTGATGGTGGAGAAGAGAACTCGAAGAGACAAGTCCCTAACTGTTGCGATCTTGAGTTTTCCACCCTTATTTGATTTATCTGCCTCTGAGCACAATATTCCTATGAGCATATCCATGGTTTCTCCAGTGATACAAGTCCCGGTTATACGGGGCCTTTCCCCCCTCAGTGACAACCCTGTCAGGAAATAAATATTTGCAGCCTCAATCTCCAGCTCTTGCCCTCGGATGTTGATCTTACCCTCATTCAGATCCCATGCTCCAACTAGATATTGGAGTAGGTCCGGTTGTGCCCTCGGACAGGGCACCATGAAAGTTTTCAGAAGGCCGCAATTCCGGAGCACGTCTAGGCAGGTTTGGTCCCCCATGGCTAATTCATCGTCGCCACTGTACTTCTGTTCCTTCGACTGAATCACCATGTTTTCTTCTTGCGCACACACATAAGCGATCATAAGTACTCCATTTGTGCTTAAAATCCACTGAAATTGCTTAGTTTTGAGAAATATCAAAAATTAGTGCTCAGCGCGCTTGTTTTTCTAATAGGTGCGATGAGCCAAAATCTGTTGTTCAGAAAAATCGGGATCTTCGCGACCTTTTCGTGTACAGTCGCGAAGACCCTATTTTCTCCGCGTGGAAAATTTTGGGTCGTCTTGGTCCCGAGCTGGTGACTCGTGACGATCCCCGCATATATGTTTTCCCTACAAACCTTCTTAAGGAGCATCTTACACCGCCCAAAGCAAATCATAATCTATCTAAATATGCAAGAAAACAAGTAGTGCCTACCTGGACCAGATGAATTTGCTGACAAGGTGTTGATCTTCCTCCAGTCGACCATTGAAATTTCGAATATGCGAGGGTAAATTTTTCACTTTGAGGTAAAACAATGAAAAGTAATTTGTTTTTTACCTAATGACTCTTTTATAAGCCTTTTTATGAAATTAGGGTTTGAATTAGGGTTTTTATCTCTTTTTGAATATTTTTTTTTTGTTATATATCAAAAAATAGATCTTACATTCGTTTTTATGTAGCGACAGGTTTCCGTAGACTCTGATGGTGAACTTACGAGCTATATTTTATACTTTTTTCGGACTTGGTAAAAACACGAAAAAGTCCCTTTTGGAGTCATTTTTAAGCTCTTTTCTGACTCTCAAAACATTAAAAGATCGTCGAGCTCTTGTCGCTTGGAACTCCTTAAAGGCTATGAAGTGTCATCTACCCAGTATAAGTTTACCCCTTTTATGGGCTGTGATAGATTATTTACGAAAAATGTATATGTTGATCTATCATGGTCAATAGGTTCCCTTGGGTATTGTTTTCTACCTTTTCAGATTTGAGGGACAAATTTACGAAAAGGGACATTTGGAGTTTTCTTTTCCGTGTCTTTTTCAAACTCTCTAAATATGAAAAAGGCTCTGAGTTTTACTTATATCGGACTTGTTAAAATCTAACGACATTGGACTTGTCACCATGACGAGACCGAGCTTCTCCTTCCTAGGGCTCGTTAAAATCATTAGGTCAGATTCGTCCAAAGGATGAACTTACATTACAAGCATATGTTATCCCCTTCAAGCTTGTGTTTAAGAAATAATTGGGGTACTTGCCAGAAATGGTGGGGGAAAATTGGAAACTTTCTGTTGGTTGTTACGACAGTTTATTACTCTTGGACATCGACACACTTTCTGCTTCGTGTCGGGTTCGAATATCCTCATTCTATCATTGGCCTTCCAGGTTTTGGATTATTCATTTTGCCTCATTCCATCTGATCCTTGCTGCATCATCATGACCTTTGATCTCTTGGTATCCAAATGCTGCTGAATTCCGGAGTCGTGTCGCCGATATGTTCAAGAGTTTAATCCTTCTGCAGTTTGTAGCCTTACACACCTTGCTCAAATTCTCTATCTCATTCACATTCATCTTGTTCCTTTGTCTCGTGTCGATGATGTGGGAAATATTATGGCCCTCCTTCGATCAGTCACTTCCTGTCAACTTCAGCTCATTATCCAGGAAGTTGATCTAGAGACTCCTTTCTGGTACCTTAAAGCTTGCATGCCTCAATGGGAAGTTCTTTGCATTCGATGATAGGCTTGCATCATCGGTCTTCGATGGAGTGATTTCACAAGTGTTCAACTTTAGATCATTCTTCACACTCTATGGATTGTACTAGTAGTACCTTGAAAACCATTGACATTACTGGTGGTCTCTCTTGCGCTTGTTAATGGTTTACATCATTGGTCGGTAATCAAGTGATTTTCTAGTATGCTCGACTTCAACACATCTATTCACATATTATAAATTGTACCATGGTCAGGTTGGGATTCAAGACCCTGGGCTCAGATTACACAAGTCCAGGTTGTGTGGATTAATTCATACATGACTCTTCTGATTGGATGGCTGCGACCATACCTGAGTTTTTTGTGGTTTTTCTGATTGGATGGCTGTGTCCATACCACAAACCATTTATGTTTATCTTCTGGATAGCTGTGCCCATGCTTTATGAACATTTATTTCCTTTAACTATGTACTCATGTATCAGAAATATCAGTTGTACTTGTGTTTGCAGGTTCTTCGTGAGGACATTCTGTTTCAGTTATGGATTCGTAAAACATTTCACCCCTCCCACTCTTTCGACCTTCATGCTTTAGGGGGCATCTGTTACACATTAATTTGTCACCACCTCTACATTCCCTAATCCCGGATATTGTCAGTGCATGTTGCTGACATCTATTCTATGTCATGTTGCCATGATGTGTCAAAACCTCCTTGTAATCTCAAGAAGAATAGAGGTAGAGAGGAGTAGAGGTATAGAGTGTCATTGGAGTGTGGAAGTAACCTCATATGTATTTTGGCTTGAGAGATGTTTGAGTAGAGTTGGTTTGAGAACTTTCTAATATCAACCTTTTGAACTAAAGAGAGAGTCATTTGTTCCCTTGGGAGATGGTTCACAAGTAAATGCTTACGGAGACATGCTGACGGAACCCTTCGAAGAGACTTACAACGTCAAGATTTGGTTGTAAGTTTTACTTTGATTTACATTAATACAAATCAATAGCTTGTTTCCTATATCGCATGTTGAAATTATATGTCGATAGCTTGAGGTTCCTTGACTCTTCAAGTAGATTGTTTGGTTGTTTCCTATTACGTTTGTGGTGTTTCTCTACATGTTGTTTTTAGGTACAAGCGATTAGAAGAACAAGAGCTGGAACGACACGATGAGGACTTCATCGAACATCGATCTGAAGGTAGGCCTTCATAACACCATATTTTTAAGGAAATTTGCTTTGGTATTGTCTTTGCAGTGACTAGACCCACTCTAGGGCTAGAGGGGTTGCGTCTGTCCGCAGAGGGAACTTGCCTGTGTCACACATCCTAATCTCAGCCCTAAAGGAGCATCAAAGTATTATCCCTAATACGCTGTCCTAGGCTGCAATCATTAAGGTTTTGTATGCAGCAAGGGGAGGCCTTAACAAGCCCTAGTTGTTGTCCAAACAAATGTATTATGCTATTATTCTAAAGCCCTTAACACAGGTCCAGTAATGACACTATTCCGATGTCCTAGAAGACTATCATATGCAGGTCTCAAAGGGAGATTTAGATGAAGTTGTGAAGGCACTTTAGTAGCCCTATACACAACTGTAAGGAGTCCTAGAAGAGGCCCTAATCATAGACTAGAAGGTGACTTGATTCGTTGTCACACTGTGCCCTAGCCATAGTCAATGGGGAAGGCTACTATCCACAAATCAGAAGAAGCCTTATCAATATTTCAAGGACTAGAAGGTTATCGTGGCAATTGTGGCAACATGGGAAAAGATAGTGATGAAGTGCAGCACAATGATGAGTGCAGCACAGTGCTGAGCGCAACACAATGCTGAGCGCAACACAATGATGAGTGCAACACATCAGCACAGTGATGAGTGCAGCATAGTGATGAGTGCAGCACAGTGCTGAGCGCAACACAGTGATGAGTGCAACACAACAACACAGTGATGAGTGCAACATAGTGATGAAGTGCAACACAGTGATGAGTGCAACATAATGATGAAGTGCAACACAGTGATGAGCGCAACATAGTGATGAAATCACCTTGGAGAATCCGTTGAAGAATGAGATCTGATAAATGTGCCTTCCCCTGAGTTCAGATCTGCAATCCTTTTCATGAGAACTATTATGTCATCTTCATGGTGAAGATCTCAGACATTTGATGTTCTATCTTGTCAAGTCAAAGTGTTGACTTCTGATATATATGTACTATCTCTCTCTCTCTGCTAAACTATTGACAATATAAGAAGATTTGATCAAGGGTTTCCCCACATTGGAGTTTGTCCCTGGTTGGCGCAACATCTTGTGTCCTCTTGTGTTGGCTTGTTTTTTGATATGTATGTTTATGTTCTATCTCCACTTTACTATCATGCTGATGTGATTGCTAATCTAGAATTGATATTGAGCTAAATGGAAAAAATTAAGTAAATTGCTCTAAGCATAGAACATACCTAAAATTAACACAAGTCACCATTGACTGGGTTATGAACATGACTAGCCTTGAACCCACATTCTTGTAATTTTGGAAACATAGAATTAGATTGATAGAGGAATCCTTCAATGAGATTTCATATCATCACTTCTATTGAGAATTGAACATTATTGTAGATATTCTTTCAAAGGATGGTATTGGTAAGGTGGAGGGTTTTTTATATTTTGAGGAATTCAAGGACGAGTTTTATAAAGGGAGGGAAAATGCCAATATTCATTCTTTTGTAGCAATATTAGTTTTTTGTATTTTGGGTTTGTAAGGATCCACATATATGTCTATTTTGGTGCTAGTTAGAAGATGTAAATATATAGTATCAAAACTTAAAACAGAACATAGATTATATTTCAAGGATATATATGTAAAGATGATATGTGAAAATGATATGTACTAATTAGATATGATGTAAACATTTGCATACATAATGCAAAATGTTTACTTTTTCTTCTCTAAAAAGAGCATATTGTATCTAAACTCTTTTTGGGACAGTATAGATTATAGGTTGTTGGAATATAATTTTATATCTCTCACAAATTATTCACTTTTTGTTACATAGTGGACAAAGTTTGTGGAATTGCAGAATTTTTTTCTAAAATTATTTTAAAAAATTTAATAAATTTTATAATATAATAGAAATTTTAAATCATAAAATTTAATTTTTATATATATTTTAATTTATTTTAAAAATATTTAAAGATTAAAAATTTCCACAAATTGAAATCTAAATTTCCGTCACTTATGTAAAATTATAAAAAAATTGCACAATTTGGAAAATTATCGCTAAATTATGTAATAATATCATTGCACAAATAATATTTAGTATTTATGCTTGCTCTTTAGATAGCAACGATAACCTAATATGATTACAACTTTGTGTGGGAGAGACCCAGATGGAGCGGGTATTCACTTGCGTATGTGTGTGCAAGTGCAATGATGCTGAAGGTTGGCCGACGACAAAGAGTGCAGAACTGAACGCTGGTTGGGCGATTCATGATTGATTGGCAATGAAATACATAGTTAAAAAGTCGATAGTTTTAGTGCAAGTGGATTCCGTGGCCACGAGGATAAATGATTGGAAGGCTTTTAGGCCCACTCGTTTTTTATTTTAGAATTTAGAATTTTTATATATTTGTGTTAGGTTTTGTTGACTTGTTATATATATTTATTTGTGAGATATTATTATTATCTACTTCTGAAGTGAGGGCTAAATCAGATACCAAGTTGGTGTATGATATTTTTTTGTTTGTGGGACGAAGAATTTTGACTTGTCATATATATTTGTGAGATATTATTATTATCCAATTTTAAGGTCAAGTCAGACACCAAATTGGTGTATTTGTGAGAGACTTGTCATATATATTTGTGAGATATTATTATTATCCAATTTTAAGGTCAACTCAGACACCAAATTGGTGTATTTGTGAGATATTATTATTATCCAATTTTAAAGTCAAGTCAAACATCAAATTGGTGTGAGATCCTCTTGTTTGTGGGACGAAGGACCTACTTCTGAGCAACGATCTTGACTTATCATATATATTTGTGAGATATTATTATTATCCAATTTTAAGGTCAAGTCAGACACCAAATTGGTGTATTTGTGAGAGACTTGTCATATATATTTGTGAGATATTATTATTATCCAATTTTAAGGTCAACTCAGACACCAAATTGGTGTATTTGTGAGATATTATTATTATCCAATTTTAAAGTCAAGTCAAACATCAAATTGGTGTGAGATCCTCTTGTTTGTGGGACGAAGGACCTACTTCTGAGCAACGATCTTGACTTATCATATATATTTGTGAGATATTATTATTATCCAATTTTAAGGTCAAGTCAGACACCAAATTGGTGTATGAGACTTTCTTTGTGGGACGAAGGACCTACCTCTGAGCAACGATTTGACTGCTAAGTCTACGAAGGCATACATACTCTACCCCTCTGGTTTTGAACCTATGACCTCTTAAGAAGAAACACATGCTCTTAACCATTAAGCCCACTCAAACTATATCGGTTATATTTGAAATAATTATACGATAAAAAAGATGTAAATTTAAATTTAAA
>APFE031189437.1:76472-96059 GCA_000404065.3 Pinus taeda
TATCTTAATTTAAGATAATTAACTAATTAATTTAATAATCGTAATATATTAAAGTAATTAAGGTGAAATTTATGACTAATTTTTATTATTATCACTAACATTAAAAATACATCAAACCAAGTTAAATATATCTAACAATTATATTAAATTATATTAATTTAAATATGGATGTAAAATAATTTTGGTTGTATTAAGGTTGATATTAAATTTTGTAATAAACATATTATTTAGTTGTTATAAATGGTATGAAGACTAAATGGTGATAAGAAAAAAAATGAAATTGAATTGATTGATAATTTAAGTAAATCACTCCGAAAAAATTATTATTTATTTTGGAGTAAAATAAAAAAATTTAAAATATAGTATAAAAATATATTATTAAATTAATGATAATTTTGAACATAATCACAGATGATACTTATAAGTAACAAAGTTCATTTACAAATTAATTATATTCATAGTGAAGTGGGGTGAATATGAATGATAAAAAATATTGATATATTGTAAGTTTATTGTAAGTATTAATTTTTTTCTCGGGGAAAAACCGTAATTTTCTATTAATTTGGAAAATTACATGTTTTAAATGTCTGTGGCATGTGTTGTATATTGTGGCCATAACATTCAAAATATACAGGCCTCTACATAAGTTACCCACCAAGGGTATACAGTCACAATTCTATAAATGTTTATACAAAAATACAAAAATGATATAGTGCATAGATAACTGATATGTACCACAAAAAATACTGTAAATTTAGGGCCTATCGACTCTCTGTTGTAGCTGGTCGATGTAGCGCCTGTGATAATATTGAAAAAACTCGTCCTCCCTATGTTCTTGTATTAACCATAGGCCTCTAGGTTGGTTCGAGGCCTCATTGGAACGCTGACCTGCAATCTGGTTGCACTCCCTGTAAATGTGGAGACAAGAAATATGTTCAAAATGAGATTTTAATTGCAAGGCATCATCCAAAACGTTTATGAGAGTATGCGCTTGACATGCAAATGTGCAATTGAACCAATTTATGATGATTTTGGAATCCTCGAATATATGTATTTGTCTACAGTCATGCGCCAAGGCAAAATGTAATAAGTGTCTGAGCGAGATGAGTTATGTGAAGTTGTTTGTACCAGCAACCAAACCCATGCAGATACGAAAAAAATGGTTTACTAATAGGTAAGTAATATAAACCCCGCCCCCCCCCACCCACCCCTCACCCCACCCCATCCCCCCCCAACAGCCCCCACAACCACCCAACATCCCCGATCTTGAGCAAATCCATCAAAATGGGCCCAAGGTTGATTATGGTTGATGGCTTTAGGTGTTACAGTACGAGCAGGTGGAGGATGGTCATCATCGGGTACCTTATTAAAGTTATTGATAATCCGAGCAATAACTAATGGCCACCGAATTTGCATGTTATTGAAGATGATATGATTCCGGCTTAACCAAGTATGCCAACACATAATGAGTGGGAGATAACAAATTTTCATATTAGTGGAAGCCGCCCACCAATTGTTCCATGCCTCCATGATATTGTGCCCATCTCATTGTTGTGTGATTGCCAAAGAGGAGAGGACTTTTTCCCATATGTGTCGAACGATTGTACAAAACAGGAAGAAATTCTCATTCGATTCCTTGACCTATTGCCAGATGAAACACCAGGTCGGACCATAGTGGGATTGCTTCATCAAGTTTATGCCAGTGGGTGTTTTATTCATAATGAAATTCCACATAAAGAGACGGGTTCATGGGGGCGCCTTAAGTTTCTAAAGAGATCTCCACCACCCTTCCAGAACATGTGGCCTGTGCGCAGTGTGAATGATGGGGCATCCTTACTTGGGGGAGTATACTCTGTGTGTTGCAGGTGCCCACATGAGCTCATCTTCATCATTTGATATGCGGACATGTGATTCAATCAATGCATTGATGTAACTCTCCCATTCTTATAGCCATTGGTCAGGGATATCAAGTCTGCTGATTTCCAAGTCTGCATGAAAATAGTGGAGTTCTCCAAATCCGCAATATGTGCAATCGTGTGATGCCCCTGTCATTTAGGAATTCAATAAGGTGGAGGCGATACATATTGCCATAGCCAATCCATGGATCTGAGCCTATGCGAACTGATGTACCAGCTTTGATGCACCAAGTGAGGCCATTCCTGATGGTAGGAAGAGTGTGAAGTACAACTCGCCAGATAAATGAAATACCATGTTTGTGCCAAGTAGGGAGTCGTATCCATTCCATAATGTGAAATAGACAAATGTATTTATTTAGTATCACATCAGTCCACAGGGTTCTGGATTTTAGTACGAGCCATCCCAATTTGTCAGCCAGAGCATGTGCAAAGGCTGGAATATCTTTGAGGCCCCATCCTCTCCATTTCTTGGGCAATGCAATACGACTCCATCTCACCCAGGTGAACGACTTCCCCTCCTTGTGCCCATTCCATAGGAATTTGCAACAAATTTTTGATTTTCGAAAGAATGCCTTGAGGAATCCATGCTAAGGATATTCAGTATACCATAGTGGCTTCCAATATAGATTTAATAAGCACCAACCTCCCTGCTTTGGATAAGAAATGGTGATTTTGATTTAGAAGTATTTTCTCCACCTTAGCCACCAGCCAGATCCAGTCTGTTATTTTGTACCCATGGGATTTGATACAAAACCCTAGGTATTTAAGTCCATCTTCCAAAACGTGACTTTGAAAAGGAAAATTTAGATATGCAAATTAGGTTTCCTGTGGAGAGCATGCAAAGAAAGTAATGGTAGGCTTTGGCTTGTTTATTTCCATCCTAGTGGCAACATTGAAAGTAACATGATATCATAGAAAGTAGAGAAGTCCCGGATGCCACCGCTTAGGAAGATAATCAAATCATCTACGAATAGAAGATGTGATATTGTACACTAATCAGTGATCTTAAGTCCCTGTAGTCGCCCTTCTCTTCTTTCATGCATAATCATTCTTATTAGGCCTTCCATAACGAGCAGAAAAAGTAAAGGAGAGAGTGGGCACCCTTGCCTGAGACTCCTCTCAGCATGGAAGAAATTGGAGGCAGACCCATTGATAAGAACACTGAAAGAGACAGAGGAAATAAAATACATGATCCATTGCATGAAAGTGATCGGGAAACCTAGATGAGTGAGAAGCATTCTTAGATAAAGCCAGCTGACCAGGTCAAAGGCCTTGGAGAGATCAATTTTGAGGATGGCTCCTTTTAAATGCTTCAATTTGATGGAATGGAGTGCTTCATGAGCAATACTAATGGCTTCATGAATTTGTTGGTTGTGTAGGAAGGCATATTGTTCAGATGAGATATTGGCAGAGAGAATAGGCTCGATACAATTGGCAATGATTTTGGATATAATCTTGTATAAACAATTGCAGAGGGAGATGGGCCGAAAGTCATTGAAAGATTGAGGAGAATCTACCTTGGGGATAAGGGCAATGAAGGTGGAGTTGATTGCCTCATACATGTGACCCGAAAGTTGGCATAAGTATTTTTTTTATGTGCTTATTAATTAAATTTAAATATGGTTACAAATTCATTATTTTAATTTATATGCATTTTACGTTTTAAATTTTGTATTATATTTTACATTATGCATTCTATTCTCTCACTCTCATTTTGGTAAGAAAATGGGATCCTATGAGGATGAATTGATTAGTTAATTCTAGAAAACATCATTAGAGAAAAATTGCATACATTAAAAAAAAACATATAATTTAATAATTTAATAATGTTTATTTTGTAAATGAAAAAAATTAATAATGGAAAAATCTATTATAATTTACTTTATATGCTAATAAGTAATGAGAATAACATTATTATTATTGGTTGCTATTGTAAAACAAGACAGTAAATAATAAGTTTTTGTCTATAAATACCAAAATCTATGTAAATTAATAACAATATCCATTTTAATTTATATAAATATTAAACATATTTAAATATTATTTTTGTATATAATAAAATTTGTAAATATTATAACCCATGGGGTGTAGCTTAATTGGTTATCACCTTGTTTCGAAGTCATGTGTAAAGTGAGAAATTCAATGTTCAATTCCCCGTAGGTTTGACCAACAATTAAAAAAAATGTGTAAATATTATAAACATGTGGACAATTTTCTTTGAATTCGAATAAGCTTAGTAAATTATACACTTATGGTATACAATTGTAAATATGATACAATATATATTTATATAGTGGAAGCTCAAGTCCAAGGTTTAACAAAGAATACTAAAAGGTTAGAATTATTTCATGTTTTATAAGATTAACATGGTGATGTTAACATGATGTATGTTCATATTAAAATGATTAGATATAATATTCAAGAAGAATGAATACTAATGGATCTAAGATGTGAAACGTGTTGATTTAGAGCTTCATTAAAAAGTTACATTGGGATCACAATATATTTGGTAAGTTATTTTTTTCACAAGCCAAACCTCTCTAGTTGACCTCCGATCCCGACTTCGGCAGACCACCAGTTAGAGGTTGGATATTTCGTAAGGTCTATAAGGAGAATTAGGAAATTTTTATTTTGTAATAATAGAATTTGTGCATGAGGGTTAGTTCCAGGACGAAGCCGACTTGGGCTAGCTAGCTTGGAACAATCCCTATTTTGTTTATTTAAAAGAAGCCAAGTCATAAAAATAAGTTCTTTCAAACCCCAGACAAGTAAGTACTGATAATTACATGCAACTAAAGAAAAAAAAGGACAAAATATATCTTTGGTTAATAAAAAACGTTATAATCTTCATATGAGGGTTAGTTTCCTATGGCATGGAAAGAACGAACATTATGAAAAGGTTAGAATTATTTCATGTTTTATAAGATTAACATGGTGATGTTACCATGATGTATGTTCATATATTTAAAATGATTAGATATAATATTCAAGAAGAATGAATACTAATGGATCTAAGATGTGAAACATGTTGATTTAGAGCTTCATTAAAAAGTTAAATCGGAGTCACAATATATTTGGTAAGTTTTTCTTTTTCACAATCCAAACCACTCTAGTTGACCTTTGAAACCGACTTCGGTGGACCACTAGTCGAAGGCCGGACATTCCGTAAGGTCTATAAGGAGAATGAGGAAATTTTGATTTTGTTATACCTATGTATAATAATAGAATTTTTGAATGAGTGTTAGTTCTAGGACGGAACCAACTTGGGCTAGCTAGCCTGGAACAATCCCTATTTTGTTTATTCAAAATAATTCAGGTCATCAAATAAGTTCTTGCAAATCCTAGATAAGGAAAAAAGGACAAATTATATCTTTGGTTAATAAAAAACTTTGTAATCTTCATATGAGGGTTAGTTTCCTATGGTAGGGAAAGAGCTAACATTATGAAAAGGTTAGAATTATTTCATGTTTTATAAGATTAACATGGTGATGTTACCATGATGTATGTTCATCTATTTAAAATGATTAGATATAATATTCAAGAAGAATGAATACTAATGGATCTTTGATGTGAAACGTGTTGATTTAGAGCTTCATTAAAAGGTGACATTGGAATCACAATATATTTGGTAAGTTTTTCTTTTTCACAAGCCAAATCTCTCTAGTTGACTTTCGACCCCAACTTCGACAGGCCACTAGTCGAAGGTCAGATATTCTGTAAGGTCTATAAGGAGAATGAGGAAAATTTTATTTTGCTATACTTGTGTATTATAATAGAATTTGTGCATGAGGGTTAGTTCCAAGATGAAGTTGACTTGGGCTAGCTAGCATGGAACAATCCCTATTTTGTTTATTCAAAAGAAGTCAGGTCATAAAAATAAGATTTTTTCAAACCCCAGACAAGTAAGTACTGATAATTACATGTAACTAAAGCAATGAAAAAGGACAATATATCTCTGGTTAATAAACAACTTTATAATCTTCATATGAGGGTTAGTTTCCTATGGTAGGGAAAGAACTAACATTATGAAAAGGTTATAATTATTTCATGTTTTATAAGATTAACATGGTGATGTTACCATGATGTATGTTCTTATATTTAAAATGATTAGATATAATATTCAAGAAGAATGAATACTAATGGATTTAAGATGTGAAACGTGTTGATTTAGAGCTTCATTAAAAAGTTACATTGGAATCACAATATATTTGGTAAGTTTTTCTTTTTCACAAGCCAAAACTCTCTAGTTGACTTTGGACCCTGACCTTGGCCGACCACCAGTCGGAGGTCGGACATTCCGTAAGGTCTATAAGGAGAATGAGGAAATTTTTATTTGTTATACTTGTGTATAATAATAGAAATTGTGCATGAGGGTTAGTTCTAGGATGGAGCCGACTTGGGCTAGCTAACCTAGAATAATCCCTATTTTGTTTATTCAAAAGAAGTCAAGTCTTAAAAATAAGTTATTTCAAACCCTAGATAAGTAAGTAATGATAATTACATGCAACTAAAGAAAAAAAAGGACAAAGTATATCTTTGGTTAATAAAAATCTTTATAATCTTCATATGAGGGTTAGTTGCATGCAAGAACTAAAGACAAATGGTAATAGAAGGCCTCTGATAGGGTTTGATCGCCATTAGGGACCTGTATCATATAAAGGAGAATAAGTTAACAAACAAAACTTGGAACTCTTGATAAAGAGAACTTGTCGCACATGAGAAAAATCTAGTCGCAAACAAACTTTTAGATACAAAAAAAAATGGTTTAGCCAAGAATCATAAAAAGGGTAAGATTCATCTAAATAATAATGCACTAACCAGAAGGTGCCATTAAAACTATTACCTAAGTACTGCTTGAAGGAGGCCAAGACCCATTGTAAACTTTGTGAGGTGAAATAAGAAGGGTAAATTAGATTTAACCTTCATAAAGTAATAAACAAGTTGCAAAATTTGGTGCGATCGAGCTGCTGCGCACGGCCAGGGTTTCTGCTACGCAGCCGTTTGGTTCTTTGTTTATCGCTCATGGCCCCTCCAAAGGCTCCACCGGAGGGGATTGACATACAGCAGGCATTCTCAAACTTAGTAAAATCTCTGCCTCCTCAGCGCCCTCAACCCGTTGTTACAAAATTTGTCAAGAAGCTCGATGGCCTTCAAGAAGTTCTCTTGCCTCCTGCCCTAGCTCGCTTGGCCGCTCTTTCACTGGCAGAAAAAGGACTCATTGGTCAGTTCACGGGCCTCTGGCCCTCTCCGAAAACCATCCAGAGATGGGTTGAGAGAAACTGGTCAGATAAGATACAAGGGAAAATATCCATCAGATTCTGTGGGAAAGGGTATTTCACATTTCATTTTGAATCCAAAGAAGACAAGGATTTAATTTTGAGAAACAGGCCCTATTTCATGGACTCTAGGGGCCTGTATCTCAATAAATGGACCCCTGATTTTGATCCTGAGCTCGATGTCCCCAGTTCTGTCCCAGTTTGGGTCCGGCTCCCTCATCTCCCCCTTCATTGCTGGGGGGACGATTCAGTTTGAGCCATAGGGAATGCAATGGGAAAATATGTTGATCACAGCGAGCCAAAGGACAACATGCAAGCTTGTTCTCGGATTTGTGTGGAAGTGGACCTCGGAAAAGGCCTCCCTGAAGCTATCAAGCTCAAAGTGGACGATTGGAGCCATATTCAGCAGCTGGACTACGAGCAGATCCCGTTCTAGTGCGAGGTATGTCACGAGTACGGCCACTTTGCAAATCGATGTACTAAGCTTATTAATGTAGAAAACGGTCCTCAAGAGGAACAATGGGAAGTTGTTAAAAAAAGGAAATCGCCCCCCCTGGTTAAAGCCACCCCTGAAGCAGATCCATCAGCCTCAGTAGAAGGTCCTCCTCCCCCCTCTCCTCCTGCACCCTCCAAATCTCTCCCCCGCTCCCCTCCTCTGCCCCCCTCATCTAACCCCTTTTCTATTCTTTCTCTCCCTGAAGGCCATCCCCTCGACCCTCCCTGTCATGATAGCCTCCCCCAAAGCTCTTCCAAATCCTCCCTGCCCCTGATCATCTCCTCACATCCCCCTCTGGACCCTCCTTTAAACAGAATCACCAGGAGCTCTTCCAAAGATCATGGAGGATTGAGTGATACTTATAAGAAGCCTGGCCCAGGCAGGAAATCCGCCAAGCGGCATCGGGACGAGAGCGCCGAGAAAGATATAGCTATGGGAACTCAGACACCCATAGAATCTTTCATCCTGAGTCAGCATGACAAAGATATAGACAAAAAGGAACAAGGGGGGCGAGCACCACCCCGGATATCACATTTGCAATGATAAAAATCCTGTCTTGGAATAGCAGGGGATTTGGGCACCCCTCCAAGATAGTAGCCCTTAGAGATCCATATATCACGAGAAGCCTGGAATTATTTTGTTGTAAGAAACATAGCAAGGTCAACGCGAAATGAATGGTATTATAGAACAACAGAAACAGTTTAAAGGAAGCATCAGTGAAGCAAGAGGAGCTTCAGGAGGTATAGCTACTATGTGGAATCATAGCATATGGAACTGCAACTCGGAAACCATCAACCATCACTGGATCAAAATAGTCTTGGAAAACAAAGAAGATAAGCAAACTGTAATTATTTACAATATCTATGTGCCCAACCATTACAGAGACAAGGATTACTGTTGGCGAAGTCTAACATTGACAAAGAAGGGAGCTCTAACATTATTTTGGGAGGCGATCTCAATCTTATCCTCCACGCCAATGAAAAGAGAGGCGGCAGCTTCATTTCTGACCCCTACAGAATCCACTTGGAAAACATCATGCAAGAATATGAACTAATGGACATTGTTCCCAAAAATCGGAGATACACATGGAGCAACTGCAGGATTGGCACAGGAAACATTATGGAGCGATTAGACAGAATTTTAATCAACGTTTCGCTACTTTCCATGTTTTTGGTTGGATATGCCAGTGTTTTGACATGCCTTGTCTCAGACCATTTTCCTATTACGCTCACGCTGGAGAATCATAGCAATTTTGGGCCTATACCCTTCAGGTATAGCTCTCTTTGGAACGACATACCAGCAGTATCTGAAATTTTTCTTAGTACTTGGAGTCAGCATGTCGAAGGGTCCCCTGGATTCATCTGGGAGTCCAAATTAAAAAGAATCAAACAGGCAATTAAAGAATGGGCCAAAACAAGCTATAAAGAACCTGAAGAGGAAAAAAAGGAGCTTAAAAATAATCTGAATAGCACGCAAAGAGCGATAGAGGAGTTTGGACTCACCCAAGAAAGCAAACAACAGGAAAATGACCTCTATTCATAATTGTGCCGAGTTAAAAGAGCAGAGGAATTAAAATGGAGGCTAAAATCAAGGCAACTGTGGCTACAGGGAGGAGACAGAAACACAACTTTTTTTCATAAACAAACAACTGCTAAAAAGATAAGGAACAGTGTAAGCTCCATTATAGACGCTGAAGGAAACAAGCAAGAAAACCAGGACGCCATCCGAAGGACTACAACAGAGCATTTTCGAGACCTAACAGAAACCAAAGATCAGGAGGATTATACCGAGCTATTACAACATCTGCCTGTGGGGATAAGAAAACAAATAAATGACAACTTAACCAAAGAGATCGATGAGGAAGAAGTCAGCAGATCAGTATGGGCTCTTCAACCTCATAAAGCCCCAGGTCCTGATGGCTTCCCCATATGTTTCTATCAAACATTCTGGGGAATTGTTGAAGCCCCAAAAATTGGGTCGACAACAAGGGGGATACTCGCCTGGTCCGGACCTTGGTTGGCAGCTCCTTATCCGTTTGGTATAGCGGGTCCAACTGGGGATAATGGGACCAGTTTCCCAATCTAAGGGTGTGTGTGTGTGTGTAGAATCGGATGTTGCTGATCTAAAAGTTCCTATCTAAACTACTTTAATCTAACTCTATGCTATTGTAATCTAATGAAAACAACACATCTAATCTATGCTAACCTGGGATGTAATTCTTTTCTTATGCAATCTAAAAATATTTCAAATAATAACTGGTAATAAAGATCATTAAGGGATTATAAGAATGGAAATCAATTAAGATGAACCACTTTGCATAAAAAGTTAGGCAAAACAGTTGTGAACAACATATCACATAATAAGTCATTCACATATTAAACATAAATAAATGGCTCCACCATACAAAAGTGCCAAATGGTAACACAAACATTCATGTAATAACATATTAACAACTAAAAACTGTATATTGCTTTAAGAATATAAGCAGAAATGGTCAAGAGATAAAAGTACCATTTATGACTGGTCCTACTCATAAGCTTCAAGCAACAATGATTATCTCTCCTTGTTCTAATATCTACTAAGAGTACAAAAGTGCAACATCAGTAGTAGATATCAAATGCAAACATCAATAAATCTTGATCCGTTCATTCATCAAAACCTCCTCTGAGGGTGCAAAAGTGCATGTTCTGAGGACAAGTTTTTGACAAATTTCTGTATCCTTCTCTAAATGCATGAGAAGGGTTTAAATACAGCTAACTAAATAACTTAATTACATGAATTTAGGATACGGTTTAAATGATCGCCCTTTTTCTAAGCAAACTTATTTCTAAAAAATCGAATCTAATTCCTAACTATTTCTGCTTTTGCTCCTTAATGTTGCAAGCATTCAACATTTGCCTGGGAAGAGTCGGCTGGTTGCCTTCCACTTTTGTTTGAGTTAAGCAAACAGAAATGGCAAGCGCTGGCACCATTTTTTAGTAAACTAGAAGATATTTTTGGGAATCATCCTCTGGCTGGGTGAATTAACTGCGTATATACTTGGTAATGACCAAAATTTCCCTCAAATTGCTTCTGCCTTTGCTATCTTGATTTCTGGACTTGCGAATGACTAAGCAAGTTAGGGACCTTGCTTTCTGAACAATTTTCTTAGCGCATCGAAAACTGCCTCCGTTCTTTGATCCGAGCCTTTTCTGGTGCGTTTTCCGCCTTTAGCGCCTTTTCCTTTACCAGGTATAAGCTTCATGATTTTTTGTAAACATGCTGCTTTTGTGAGCTTTTGACCCTGAGTGTTGAGTCGGCTATTGATGTCAGCATCTGTTCAAAAATGCTCTGGAATCTGCGGTTCCGTTGCATGTGGTATCCGCTTATGAGGGCATCTCTTCTCTGTCTCCGAGCGTTGACGCTTTCCCCTTTTCTTTAGGTGTTTCCTGTTTTTCATTCCTACAGTTCACACAAAGAAAAAGAGTAATGACAATAAATATTGACGTGAAAGCTCTAAGCTCTACGAATGTATAAAATAATTCCACCCATTGTGAACTAACTCTTCGACAAACACAAAATTGTCCTTCATTAACACTTTGGCGTACATTCATTAATTTTCTTTAAGGTGCGCATACAATTTTTTGTTTTACTGACAGCTTTTCTTGAATGTTGAGTCGAGGAAAATATGCGATGGGCGATTTCTGCAACTTGCATTACGTTATCGCGTTATCGCATTTTGTTAAGATTGTGATATCGCAAATCGCAGATTGTAGCATCGCGTTTATCGCAAGATCGCAGATCGTGTTAAATCATTGTGCGTTGTTTATGCGATGTTGCGACATGCGATGTTGTATATCGGCCATCAGAGATTTCTTAAGATCTTCATTTATGGGCGCTTCTTAATGTATGCGATGCGATGAATTTCACGTCGCTTTTTCGCAGTTTTTATTATGCTCATAAAGAAATGTTCTACTCTCTTCTCGCGATGCGATATATTTTTAAGGAGTATAATACAATTTTTTTTTGAATTTTTACTAAGGGTCCCCACTTGTTTTATGTTATGCTAATACTAAAGAAGGAGGGGGTTTTTGGTGGCCACAACAATGGCGATTCACTTGGAAGAACCAGTTTATCTCTGCTTTTCTTATTGAATCTTAACTTCCAAAACAGAAAAAATTTTCATAAATCTAAATTTTGTTATGGACAGATGGAGTACATTATGCCTTATCCTATCAATGACATTTTGTTTCAACTTCTTTTTATTCTAATTTTTTTGCTTCCTCAGGCCTGTCCTTGTATTTACATCAGCCATTACTTGGTCTTGTAAAGATAAAATAAAGTTTTCTCTGTGTGCCAATTTTTAAAATATGCTTGTTTGTCGTAGGTAGAGCCTCTACTGCCAGCAGGCGTCCATAGCCTCGACAGGGTTACCTGTTACCCAACAATGATCCTTTATCCTAGTTATGGTGATCTACAACTTTCAAAGAAAAACCCACATTGACACTTTTTCTTTGATTTTCTTTTTTATTCTTAAAGAACAATGTTTTGGTTTGGTAGCCAAATTATGACACAGTCATTCACTTGATTTACACTCTTGCTGAACAAGCTGGCTTGTGATGAGACCCCTTGTCTTTTGATTTTAACAATCTTGAGTCATCGCCCTGTTTTGATGGACAGTATTGGCAAAGTCAGCAAGTTATAATATCTGTGATCATGATAAGCCGGCTCGTGATGAGACCTCTTATTCTTTAAGATATAGTGTTTCTTGGATTGTTCCTCTGAATGCTGCGATTTTTCTTTAATCAGGGAGGAAGTCATTGTTTTCCTTAAGAAAGCTCTGGACGACAATAATAGAGTTTGAAAACAGTTGTTTTACTGAGAATCTTTATTTTGTTATTGATGCCTTTCATTGTGCTGATATAAAACAATTTCTTTGCTAAAGGTTGCTTTCGTCAAATTTTTTTGAAGTTGAAACTAGTATCATATCTTGGCTAAAGTTTTTAACTGTATCTGTCAATAATAAAGATCAGATTCTAAAAAGAAATTTTGCCATTTATACAAGCGGAAAGCTCAAAATCTTAAAGAGAATTGTCTTTTCCGTGAATATCTATAGTAACCATTTACAACTGTTTTTATTTATAAAAAAGAAAAGAAAAACTATTCTATGAAATAGAAGAATAATCTTCTATGGAAAATATATTTTAAGGATTTGTCCATTAACAGGTAAATGATCCCTTCTACCTGCTAAATGCTGTAAGACAAACGTTGATGGACCTATGACTTCAACAATCTTAAAAGGACCAAGCCACATCTTTTGAAATTTCGTATGTTTGCCTTTTTCTTCATGTGCCTTATTCCATTTTAAAACTAAATCTCCCCTTTGAAAAAATTTTCTGGTCATTATTCTTGAATCAAAAGAGGATTTTATTAGCGCTTGATGATGAGCATGGGTTTTATTATCTTGTTCTCGTTGCTCTTCTAATTTAATTATTTCCATTTGTCTTAGTTGTATGGAGGAAGTAGGTACTTCATCAATGTATTGTATTAAAGACAAGGAGGGAATGACTAAGTGAGTTGGAAGAACCACTTCTTTCCCATAAACTAAATTAAAGGGAGAAGTGCCGATCGAAGCTTTTTTCGTTATTCTATCTGCCCATAAAGCATTTACCAAAGCTTTATGCCAATTCTTTTGGTTCTGTTCAACTGTTCTTTTAATAATCCTGATTAGGTTTTTATTTGTTGACTCAGCTAACCCATTACCTTGCGGATAGTAATTGGCCGAATATTTTAGTTTGAACCCTCTTTTAAGTGCAAATTTAGTCATTGCATTTCCAGAAAATTATGATGTATTATCAAACATTAAAGCCGATGGCAATCCAAACCTAGTGATTATAAATTGATCTATGAATTTAATAATATTTTCAGAATTGGCTGTCTTGAGAGGAACTGCTTCTACCCATTTAGTAAAATAATCTGTTGCCGTGAGGATGTATCTATCCTTCTTAGAAGAGTGAGGAACGATCTCACCTATTATGTCCAAGCCCCACTGAGTGAATGGTTGCTCGATGTTTACCGGCTGTACTGGCAGGGATGGTTTCTTTTGTCTTCCAGTAGTAGTTTGGTAGACTTGACATTTCCTCATGTAACTGTGTGAGTCTTTGAATAGCGTAGGCCAGTAATATCCTACACGTAATATTTTATGTGCAGTAGCGTCTCCAGCATAGTGTCCGCCTGCTGGTCCATCGTGGAGTTCCTGCAAAACTTTTTCAGCTTCAGTTTTTTCAAGACATCTAAGAAGAACAGAATCATAATTCTTTCTAAAAAGAATATCATTTATGAGCTGATATTGTTTAGATTTCAATCTCAGAGCTCTTTTCTTAGTATGATCCAGGTGTGATGGAGCATACCCGTTCTTAAGATAATAAATGATGTCAGCACATAATGATTCTGCATCGTTTAGGCTTACCTCACACATTTGTACCTCTTCAGATGAAATTTCAGAAATTTGCGATGCTCCAGCCAACATTTTGCAGAAGCCTTGACCTCTTACAATGTTTGCTGGTTTGATTTCAAGGTCGTATTCCTGTAAAGAAGTGATCCAATTGGCCCTTTTCTCACCCACATCCTTCTGTACTAGAAGATTTCTTACCGCTGGAAACAATACTATGATCTTAGTATGGGTTTTAAGTAAGAAAGGTCTGAAATATTTGATTGCTTTGAAAACAACATAGGCCTGTTTCTCCACGTCTGGATAATTGAGTTCAGCACCTTGTAAATTCGAGCTAAAAAACGCAATTGGGGCTTCCGATTTTTCTTGATTTGCTTGAGTTAGAATCGCAGCATATGATTTTTCTGAGGCAAATGTGTATAAAATAAAAGATTATGGAAAAATTGGGGTTGCTAAAGATGGAGCATTAATAATAGCTTGTTTGATTAGGTTGAATGCTTCATATTCATCTTGACCCCATTTAAAATTTGAATTATTTTTAATCATGTTTTGCAAAGGAGACACAATTCATGAAAAATCTGGGACAAATCTCTTTACAAAATTGATTTGACCAAGGAAAGATTGCATGGCCTTTTTATTATGAGGTAGGGATATTTCATAAATTTCTTTGATTCTGTCAGGATCAATGTGAATACCGTATTTTGACACTATGAATCCTAGAAGTTTTCCTTCACTTAATGCGAAAAAGATTTCTTTGGGTTAAGTGAAATTCCATACCTTAAACATCGTTGAAAGATTTGTTCTAAGTCTTTGAGATGGTCGCTTCGCTTCTTGGAGTACACTGTTATATCATCCAAATAAATTACTACAGACCTATTGACTAAACCCTTGAATGCGATGTCCATGGCTCTCTGAAATGTAGCGTCAGCATTAATCAAACCAAATGGCATCTTCCAATATGCGTATGTGCCCCATTTAGTTCTAAATGTGGTTTTCAACTGATCATCGGGACGTACCAGCACTTGATTATATCCTGAAAATCCATCCAAGAAAGTCATCAGTTCTAAGCCTGCTACTGCCTGTAGTATTTGTTCCATAGGTGGAAGAAGAAAATTGTCTTTTTGACAGGCTTTGTTAAGATTCCGAAAATCGATACAGATTCTAATATCTTCGTTTTTCTTTCTAATGGGTACCATATTGGAGACCCATTTGGAATGTCTGACGGGCAAAATTATTCTGGCTTTGAATAACTTATTTAGCTCAGTTTTTATCTGATTTTCTAAATTGGGGTAGATCTTTCTTAGTTTCTGTTGGACAGGTTTTTCGTTATTGATCATAGGAATAGTATGCTGAATGATAGAAGTGTCGTATGTCTTCAGTTCATCATAATTCCAGGAAAAAACATTTTTATATTGTCTCAAAAGACGAATATACGCTAGTTTTTCTTTAGGGACTAGGTCGAGGCCTAGGTTAACGTTTTGTGGTTTATCATCGGTTCCTAGGTTTACTAATTAGTAGTTCAGAGTTGGACTGTAGAGATTTGAATTGGTAGACATTTTAAACCGATTTTTCAAATCGTATAAGTCTTCTAACTTAACCATCGATTTAGCTATAGCATTATCAGTGCCATTTTGTTGTATTTGTCGATCGTGATGGTCTTCGTCAATTATTTGATTGGAGTAGGATCCCTCAGAAGTGAGGAAATTTACAATATCAGGATCGTCATTGAATACTCTCCAATTTGTAATGTTGTCAGGGATGGACGGTCTAAAGATTAATTATATTGAGAATATATCTGGACTAAAATCTTCGGAGGGAATAAGCTTAGAGGCTACGTTAGCCAAAAGGTTTGCGCTTGCGTTTTGGAGTCTCGGGATTGAAGAAATATTAAATGCTCAGTCAGATCTTGTAATAAAGATTGATAGTGTTTTAAATGACTTGATAAGCAATGTATAGTGTTACGTACCTATTTGACGACAATCTTAGAGTCTCCGAAGACTTGAAGATACTTGACGTTCAATCTGATTGCTTTGTACAGGCCTTGCACCAAGGCCTCATATTCTGCTGTATTGTTTGTGCAATCGAATTCGAGTCTGCACGTAAGCATGGTCTTATTTCCTTCTGGACTAATCAAAACGCATCCTGCTCTTGCTCCTTCCTTAGATTTAGAGCCATCAAAATATAATTTCCAATAACAAAGATGTATTTACAGGTTTATCTAAAAAATTAACACACTTTGAACTATCAGTTTGGGAAAAATTTTCGACTTGGGGCAAAACTGAATTTTCTAAGTAGGGTGATGTGTGAGCATTGAAATTTCCGAGAAAAGAATCTACCAAGTAATTTCCTATGCTACTGCTGTTATATGCTACTATTTCATTTTCTCCCTCTAATTTCGTTACTATGTACTTCTAGTGTAACTCTCGTTCAACCTTTATTTGATTTGGTTTACCGTTGTAGGGTAACCACATGTGCGACCAGTCGGTTGTGAAGTATCCATGGAGTTTTTCGGACCAATCTTTGCTAAGAATTAGGCCATAGAATTTCTGGGATATCAACCACTAGAATGTCAATAACCTGACATATCTTCGGGTTGGATGACAATCTTATGGTTACTTGATTAAGTTCACCAATCAATTCGACTTGAGATCGATCAAGTTGAACTATGCGCACTGCGGATTTTTGTGGTTGAACATTTAACTTGGCACATATTGATCTGGGTAAGATATTCGATGAAGCACCGAAATTTACCAAACAATTGTGCATATTTTTGTTGAAAATTTCATAAGTGAGAAGAAATGGGGGAGTGTGAGATCTTGATCTTCCTCCAATTAAGGCGATGTCGTTTGGATCAATCTTATTGATCGCGCTAGTTGGAGGTCCTCCCATGTTGTGGGAAGCTTGAGAGAGTACATCGGTAGGCAAAGATGAAATAGGTACGGCATGTATTTCTTTCATCATTATCTTCTGTTGATGTTTCAATTTTCTCAATTCGTAAAGGGTAATATTAGCCCTAGTCTTTTTCATGTCATCAATAATATTGTATTCCATTTCATCCGACACTATCAATGTTTTTGGTGGAGTTGTTTGATCTGTTTGGACTGGGCTAGATTGAGTCACTTTAGTGGTCGTTTTCTTTGTTGCGACTTTATCTTTTGTTGCAGGACTTGCGCTCTTCTACTTAGAGGTAGTTTGGGGAGGATCAAGCTGATTTTTGCTTCGTGTGCTAACTAGAAATACTTCTTGATCTTCTTCTTGTGGGAGGATGAAATCCCACATTCCTTGTAATTCCACAACTTCTTCGTCATCAGTCTGCCCTTCAGTGGAACTTTCTTCTTCTTCCTCTTCGTCGGATTCAACATTTGAAATGGCATTGGGTGATTTTACATCCATTGAAGGACCTCTTTTAAAAGCTCTGTAAGGCTTTTTTGAAGAAGCTTCTGCTACTTGTTTTTTTATGTCAACCATCTCATTAGACATGGTCTTTAAAACTTTCTGCAATCCTTCCAAATCGAAAGGGTCTTTTGCTTGTTTCTTTTTTGAGTCTTCTTTGAAGGTGACTTTTTTAGATTTGCGTTCCTCTATCGCAGATCTGGGATATTACGCGTTTCTCTACTGTTATCGCCTCTGTCATGTTTTCAACTAAGGTTGTTTTATTTGCTCTATCCACGAAGATTGTTGTGTTTGACGGTAAACCGGTAATATACCATTCACATCGTAATTCTTCGCTGGGTTGGGAAGCAGTGGAAATTTTGTTGAGAATTTTATTGAACTATAAATTGAAATTTTTGATAGGCTTTTTAGCTTCGACTTTAAGATTGGATAGGTCATTGATTAACGTTGCCATTGATATGTCATCACCAAACTTGGTAAGGAATTGATTCTGGAAGATATCCCAACTTGTGATAGACCCAGAGGGTAGTGAAAAGTACCATGACCCGGCTGTCCCTTGCAGTGTATAGGGAAAAAGCCGAACAACAACGTCTTCATTAGTAACTTCGTTGAGATTGATAGAAAGCATGAAATTGTTTATGTGTTCTTCTGCTAGCATGCCTGCTTCTGGATTGAATTTAGGTAGCAATTTATCAGGATGTTCCGGTATTGGACTCAAGGGCGCAGGCATTAAAACTGCTCCAGGGTTGTTCCATGGAGACTGGGCCATTGTTGAGCTGCTAGTAGAGGAAAGTGTAGAAGATGATCCTTGTGGCTGGGAAGATGAGGATACTATGATCGTAGATGATTGAAGAGGGGTTGTGGGAGTTCCGGTAGACGGATGGATGATGGTTTGGAATGGAGTTGTGGGTGGTTGACTTCACGGTGGGGTAGTTGAAATGGATGATGTAGATGAAAGAGTCTCACTGTCAGACTCTTGCGGTAATTTCCTCGCTCTTTTCCTGGTGGGAAGAGGCAACTCAGTTGGCTGAATGCTAAATTTTTCACTCTTTAACCTGGTTAGGGGTTGAGCAAGATTGTACTGCGAAGTCACACTGCTTTGAGATTTATCAGACCTCTGAGGAGAAACGAAAAATCCATGAAGTTTGTGAATCAGAGATTCAACTTCAGGAGGATCAATGGTATATTGGTCTGAAATATTAGGGTGTGTAGCAGCAGCTGATACTCGAGCGACTTCTGACTTTGGATTTAAACGTACTGGGGAAGTCGGGGGAGATGATGAGGGTGATTTACTCTCAGAATGGTATTTAGATTTTGATTTAGGTGCCATTCATAGTTCAGGCCCTCCTTCTAGCGCCAAATATGTTGAAGCTCCGAAAATCGAGTCGACAACAAGGGGGATACCCACCCGGTCCGGACCTTGGTTGGTAGCTCCTTATTCGTTTGGTATAGCGGGTCCGACTGGGGATAACGGGACCAGTTTCCCGATCTTGGGTGTGTGTGTGTATAGAGTTGAACTATGCTAATCTAAGAGTATTTTAAAGCTAATCTAATTCTGATTCTTTAACTTTACTCTATGCTATTGTAATCTAGTGAGAAACAACAAATCTAATCTACACTAACCCGGGGTGTATATCTTCTATTATGCGATCTAAAAATATTTCGAACAATAACTGGTAATAAAGATCATTCATCATAAGAATAGAAATCATTAAAGATAAACCACTTTGCATAAGAAGTTAGGCAAAACAGTTGTGAACAGCATATCGCATAATAAGTTATTCATATGTCAAACACAAACAATATGAATCCACCATACAAAAGTGTCAAATGATAACCCATACATTCATACAATGACATATAAACAACTAAAACTATAAATCACTTAAAGAACATAAGCAGGAATAGTCAAGAGATAAAAGTACCATTTATGACTGGTTCCACTCATAAGCTTCAAGCAACAATGATTTCTCTCCTTGCTCTAACATTTACTAAGAGTACAGAAGTGCAACATCAGTAGCAGATATCAAATGCAAACATTAATAAACCTTGATCCATCCATTCATCAAAACCACC
>APFE031189437.1:96192-108194 GCA_000404065.3 Pinus taeda
TCTAAATGCATGAGAAGGGTTTAAATACTGCTAACTAAATAACTTAATTACATAAATTTAGGATACGGTTTAAATGACCACCCTTTTTCTAAGCAAACTTATTTCTAAAAAATTGAATCTAATTCCTAACTATTTCTGCTTTTGCTCCTTAATGTTGCAAGCATTCAACATTTGCCTGGGAAGAGTCGGCTGGTTGCCTTCCGCTTTTGTTTGAGTTAAGAAAACAGAAATGGCAAGCGCTGACACCATTTTTTTAGTAAACTAGTAGATATTTTTGGGAATCATCCTCTGGCTGGGTGAATTAACTACGTATATACTTGGTAATGACCAAAATTTCCCTCAAATTGCTTCTGACTTTGCTATCTTGATTTCTGGACTTGCGAATGACTAAGCAAGTTAGGGGCCTTGCTTTCTGAACAATTTTCTTAGCGCATCGAAAACTGCCTCCGTTCTTTGATCCTGGCCTTTCTGGTGCATTTTTCACCTTTAGCGCCTTTTCCTTTACCGGGTATAAGCTTCAGGATTTTTTGTAAACATGCTGCTTTTGTGAGGTTTTGACCCTGAGTGTTGAGTCGACTACTGATGTCAGCATCTGTTCAGAAATGCTCTGGAATCTGCGGTTCCGTTGCATGTGGTATTCGTTTATGAGGGCATCTCTTCTCTGTCTCCGAGCGTTGACGCTTTCCCTTTTTCTTTAGATGTTTCTTGTTTTTTATTCCTGTAGTTCACGCAAAGGAAAAGTGTAACGACAATAAATATTGATGCGAAAGCTCTAAGCTCTACGAATGTATTAAATAATGCCACCCATTGTGAACTGACTCTTTGACAAACACAAAATTGTCCTTCATTAACACTTTGGCGTACATTCATTAATTTTATTTAAGGTGCGCATCTAATTTTTTGGTTTACTGGCAGCTTTTCTTAAATGTTGAGTCGAGGAAAATTTGCGATGGGCGATTTCTGCAACTTGCATTACGTTATTGCGTTATCGCATTTTGTCAAGATTGTGACATCGCAGATCGCAGATTGCAGATTGTAGCATCGCAACATCGTAGCATCACAACATCGCGTTTATCGCAAGATCACAGATCGTGCTAAATCATTGTGTGTTGTTTATGCGATGTTGCGATATGTGATGTCGTATATCGGCCATCGGAGATTTCTTAAGATATTCATTTATGGGTGCTTCTTAATGTATGCAATGCGATGAATTTCGCATCGCTTTTTCGTAGTTTTTATTGTGCTCATAAAGAAATGTTCTACTATCTTCTCTCGATGCGATATATTTTTGAGTATAATACAATTTTTTTTTGAATTTTTTACTAAGGGTCCCCACTTGTTTTATGTTATTGCCAATACTAAAGAAGGAGGGGGGTTGTTGGTGGCCACAACAGGTTCCTATTCATGTCAGTGTAAAGTTATCTACTAAATAGTGTCCCAAGACACAAGAAGAGGAAGAGGGCATGTTTCATGTTCCATATGCAAGTTAAGTCTGTAGCCTAATGTATGCAATGGTATTTACTAGATGAGACATTACACATGAAGTGGGAGTATTAAGAAGGTTTATGTCAAAACCAACGAAGGAGCATTGGACAACAATGAAGCGGGTTTTCATGTATTTATGTGGCACTAGTGGTTATGGTCTATGCTACTAAGGAAGACCAATATTGGATAGAGTTTTGGACATTTGTGTCTTTGCTAATGTAGATTGGGCTGGAAATTTGGATCAAAGAATATCTATAAGTGTGTATGTGTTTAACCTATTTGGAAGTGCATTTAGTTGGATGAGTAAGAGACAGTCTGTATTGGTACTTTCAACTACAGAGGCATAATACATGGCAGCCACTCATGCAAGAAAGGAAGCAGTTTGGTTGAAGAGATTGTGTTCAAGTATGGGGTTAGTACAACAAGTTATAAGGATAGACAATCACAACCAAAGTGCAATTTTCTTGGAAAATAACCCTACTTATCAGTCAAAGAAAAATCACATTGATGTTCAATATCACTTTGTAAGAAAAATGGTTGAGGACAAAATGGTGTTGTTGGTAAAGGTCGACACTTTGAAGAAAGCTGCAGATGCATTTACAAAGTATGTGAGCATTGAGAAGTTCTCTTGGTGTAGAGAAACAATGGGCATTATAGGGTCGGACCAATGACTAAGCTCTCATGTGGCCCCATGTGGAAAGAAAACAAGAAGTGGGAGAATGTCGGGTGTTTGTTATATTATTTCCACGACTAGCTTCACACATTGGGGGGTGGGGGGGCGATAAAACCCCATGTTCGTTGTGCCAGGCACAATAAGGAGATCACAAGGGGGTTGGTAGCCCCTCTCTATGAGGTCCGAGGTAGTGCCCCTAGGAAATGTTTTTTGGACCCTATATTAGGTGGATGGACCTACCTATGGTTTTGCGCATGGTTTTCACACATGGTTTTCGAAATGATGGTTTTTTTCCCATGGTATTTTGTAGATCCAGTCAAGAGGGAACTATGATTATGTTCTAATCCAGGGTTAATGGATTGGGGTTTATGGATTATTTAGCATGTATATATATGTGTTATAAAATTGAAAGGAATATAATGAAAAATCAATTTAGTAGTCCTGGTTTTGGGATCCAGGGGAAAATATTTGTGTATATCTGTTTTATGTTTTATTCTCTCACCATTGTTAATACACAGTTTTTAGAATTTGTATGCAAGTAATTTTTGTACGGGGTTAAACCCTACACCCAACCTGGAACTCCTTGAAAAAACTTGTTCTTATCTTCATAACTCTTCTTCCTATCCTGTGTTTCCTTTAGATTTTTCTTTATAACCTGCATTTCCTATTCCATGTATACCACCATATCTGGTCTAATCACACCCTGTTAACTCGATCACTCCAACTGATGGGAGTATTATAACTACGCCCATATAATGCCTTAAAAGGACTCATCCTTAATGACTCTTGATAATCGTTTTTATATGCGAACTTCAAAAGTTGAAGATACTCTTCCCACTTCTACTGCTGATGCATCACATACATTCTTAGCATCTACTCCAATATCCTATTGACCCTCTTTGTCTGTCCATTGGTCTGCAGATGATAAGCTATGCTGAAGGAAAACTATTTGCCCAAACCTATAAATAACTCTTTCCAAAACTTGGAAGTGAACTTGAAATCCCTGTTTGACACAATATTCTTTGGAACAAAATGCAATCTAACCACATCTATGATGAATAGATGTGCTACATCACTAGCTGAGAATTTAGACTTAACCAAAACAAAGTGTTCAACCTTTGTCAAGCTGTCCACAATGACCATGATGAAATCATGCTGTCTCACTGTCTTCGGTAAACCTGTAATGAATTCGATGGAAATGACCTCCCATTTCCACTCTGGAATCGCGATTGTCTCTGGTAGTCCACCTGGATGTTTTCATTGTTCTTTCACTCGCTGACGATCAAAACATCTAGCCACAAACTCTGCTACATCTCTCTTCAGATTCGACCAATAGTAAAATCTCTTCACTGCAGGTAATTTCTTATGATAACCTAAGTGACCTAAATAAGGTTTCACATGAAACTCCCTCAAGATCACCTTCTTGAGCTCACTATTTCCTAATACATATATCCCGTCTCTGAATCTAACCAATCCATCTGCTGTGAGACAATAATCCATATCCTATGCACTTGCACCTGCACTTGTAGTTATACCTATACCACTACCTATACCTATACCATGACCTGTAGTATCACCTATAACTTTACTTGCACTCTGCTGCAACCTGCGCACAATATCCATATATCTGACATTCTGTTGAGCTACCCGCAAGATCCTATCCTATAGATATGTCCCATATGAGCTCATATCTGCTAAGTGATTTAACTGTATCCGTCTGGTAAGAGAATCTACCACTCTGTTCTCTTTACCTTTTATATGCTTGATCTCAAGATAAAACACACTGATCATAGCCAACCACCGAGCTTACCTACAATTTAGATTTGATTAGTATAGATATCACAAACCATTATGATCACTCACCAATGTAAATCTCATTCCCAGAAGATAGTGTGTCCACATCTTCAATGCATGTATAATCATTGGCTATCTCACAATCATGTGTGGGGTAGTTCTGCTCATGCTCATTCAGTTTCCGTGACTCATAGCATACCACTGTCCATCCTGAATAAGGAATCCACCAAGTCCCTTCTTGCAAGCATCTGTGCATGCTACAAATTCTTTGTCTGGATCTATAATCTTTAGCACTGGTGCATGTTTCAACAACTACTTAAGCTACTTAGAACTAGCGTCATGCTCCTCTATCCATTCAAACTTCTTACCTTTCCTCTGTAATGATTTGATAGGATAAGCAATATGTGAGAAGTTCGTGATGAAACTCCTGTAGTAGCTTACCAAACCCATGAATTATCTCACCTCATCCACATTCTTAGGAGCTACCCATTCCATCATGGCTCTTATCTTTTTGGGATCTACTGCAATTCCATCCTTGGAGACAACATGCCCCAAGTGGTGTACCTCAGTTTGAAAGAAACTACACTTGCTGAGCTTAGCATGCAACTGATGCTCTCTCAACAACCTCAACACTACTGCTAAATGTTCAACATGCTCTTCCTCGTTTTTAGAATATACCAGTATATCATCAATGAACACAATAAAAACCTTATCCAAGTATGAATGCAACACATTATTCATCAAACACATAAATGTAGCTAGAGCATTAGTTAATACAAATGGAACTACAACAAACTCATAGTGCTCATATGTGGTCCTGAATGTAAATGTTCTCCTCTTTGATGTGTGCCTGATGATATCTGGATCTCAAGTTGATCTTAGAGAACACTATTGCTCCCTTTAGCTGATCGAACAAGTCATCAATCCTCGACAACGAATACTTGTTCTTGATGGTCACTTTTTTAAATTGCCTGTAGTCAATGCATGATTTGAGAGTACCATATTTCTTCTTCACAAATGATATCGATGTGCCCCAAGGTGATACACTTGGCCTAATGTATCCTTTGTGCAACATTTCCTTCAGCGACAAAGTTAACTCAACCAACTTAGGTGTGCCCTTCCTGTAAGGTGCTTTTGATGCCGGAGCTTCCCTTGGCACTAACTCAATAGAAAAGTCTACCACCCTATGAGGTGGAAACTCTGAAATGTCCTCAGGAAACACATCCTTGAACTACTATAGAACTGGGTATCTTCTCAACACATCTACATCCTCAACTTTCTTACCTTTATCACTAGAAATGTGCACTACAAATAACTTAGACCCTTTCCTGCGACTATGCTTTCCTTGCATAACTGTCACCATCCTAACTGATGTGGCTTTCTTCTTTCCCTGTAATACTATTGGGTCTCCATTGTCATCAACACACTCAATGGCTTTGTCATAATATTCTACCTTGGTTCTATGAGGATATGACCAATCCGTGCCCAACAACATAATGTACGTCCCAATGGTAATACATCCAAATGTGTTGTTGTAGGCATACCATTCAAATTAAATGCACAAGCTCTTACCCAATGATGAACTTACTTCTTCGTACCTATATCCAACTGCACTAACCAAGATTCTGCACAAAATTCCTTACTCAAACCACACTTATCCACCAAGTTAGGACTAACATAACTATAATTAGATCGAGGGTCAATCAAAATAGAAATAAATTGATCACAAATCTTACCGTCCATCTCAATGATAGATGCCTAATGTGATACCTATTTGTTATCCAATGCTGTATAAATATGTGGAATATTCTGACAAAAATCCCTAACAGCCTGTGCCTCCTACGCACTGTATATCTGAGGTCTACAACCTTGATTCTGCAGACAATCTCTCCTGTGATGATCTTTGCCACAATTCCAACACTCTATAGGCTTCCAACATATCTCCTTGCTCTATTCTCCTGACCAGAATCTTTATCCTTTATCTAATGTATTGAACTTGTTAGGTGGTGCAACATTCTCCTTGTTACCCATGTCCAGTGGTCGTACTCACTTCTTGTCCCATTGGCCTTTGTTCCTTGCATTACCTCTATAGTTTGGCTTCATCTTAATTTTGCGCTTTGACTGTTCATAGCATTGCTTCAGTTTTGTGATGGCCTCCTCCAACGATCTAGATTCATAGAACTAAATCCTATCCTTGAAGGCAACTGGTAACCCACTAACGAATCTCTGAACCATATCCTTCTCCTCATTGAGGTAAGGAACATACCTTAGAAACTCTAAGAATCTTCCATCATCTATCACAGATTCCATCTTTAGCTCATAGAATTCTTTCGCCCTGTCATCAAAGTATCTTTCTGACAAATACTTCTTCTTGAATAGCTTCTCAAACTCACTCCAAGTCAAATGTTCCTAATTTATACCTTTGACATTCTTCACTTATTCCCACCAAATGTATGCTTTTCCCTTGAGGCTGAATGTAGCTACTCTAACTTTCATGTTCTCTGAATAGTCATGCAATATGAAGAAATTCTTCATGTCTAGAATCCATGCCTCTACATCTTATGATTTCTTTACCTCTCCATCAAAAGTAGGTGGCTTTTCTTTCTTAAAATCATTTGGAAAATACCCCTTATCACTCCTCCTGTAAGGGTGATACCGATGACGATCATAATGCTTATCTAAATCATAACTAGAATCATATCCGTGTCTATCCCTTTTCCTATCCGGAGTGTCCAACAATATTCCATCTCTGATTATGTTATCTATGTTTGGTCTATGACCAACATGCGATCTACTACTATATGCCCCATTAATTCTATCCTCCTGCTCAAGGTTAACCCGAAGTGATCCCTGTTGCTGCAAATATGATAAGCTCTGAAGTATGACTATGTTTACTTCTACTAACTTTTCTTGTGCCTATATGAATATGTGATTATGTGCCTTACAACTTCTTATTTCTTCCTTTAAACTTCTCAATCTCACTGCATATCAAAAGAGTTCCCAACACCATACTGCTCTTCTGATTCATAGGGAGAGTCTTTGTAGTCAACCATCTTGCTAGCCATTTGATATTTCTTCCTTCAAGGTATATCATGTCATCTAAACCAAATCACGATAAACCAACGTAAATTAGTATAGAATGGGGAGGATACCTTGTCTTCTAGATCAAAAAATCAGTGTGATACATGTATAACATAATCATGACAACATATAGAAACATAAAGCATAAGCACATTACCTTGCAACCACCATTCTAGTTAGGGTCTAGTCATTAATGCATGACCTCAACAACAACACACACCACAACCTCATGCATGAAAACTACCACCATTATGCCACTATACACTTGCCCACATGCAAACATGAACATTCATAAGTGATGCATAACCATCCATACATATGCATAAAAACATATGACCAAGCTTGAATGAAAAATATTTGAAATCAAACCTGCAAGAACAATACATGCAACCAAGCATACAAGAATGTAACAAAGCATACTACAATGATACATGTAAGTTGCATAAATCGACATGTAACTAGTCATACACTCAAAATGATGCATTCCACAACAACAACTTCACATTTCACATGATGCTATCACTACAACCATGAACAACATCATGCAAATGCAACAAGCACGTGAAATGCAATGGTGAGAGACACATCTGCAATTGACATGCATGCATGACCAACACATAGCCCATCCAGTCTGAGGGGTGAAAAATGCTCTGATACCACTTTGTAACACCCTCCTCCCACATCTACCCAAGTAACCAGCTAACCGGGGTAAACATGCGACGAGAGGCCACAATGATATGATTCGAATTCCTAAGTCACATTAAGTAAGTGGAACTAATGAAAACACACCATACAAACATTAATCATCATTTATAGGACCATTAGGAACCAATCCAATACTTTAGACACTTTGCCTTGGGATACCACTAATATTTTGGACAACTTAAACCTCAGTCACTACCATGATATAGGCATGAGGGAGACCAAAAACCCAAAGGCACTCGCATAGGCTTGGCTTCCAAGGACTAGAGACAAAAACTGTTAGTGATATGCTAGAGACTCCGGTATTTGAGCCACTTTTTTAGGCCCAAAGCCCAGGTCACTACCCATAATTGAACCATCTCTTCAAATCAGTAAAATAATATGGAAATTACAGTATTAAAGAAAATACTTATTTAAGACCTTGACCAGACCCCTACTAGCCATGACAGGCATTTCGTTAAATGTATTGCAAATGTGTAATCTATAGGTGTAATTAATAGTTATGAGAATAAGGGTCTCATACTTAGTTGAGAATCACTAAGAACCATTGATGCCTCAATACGTCAATTGCCATTCCATCCATTAGGTCATGAATACATTGATAGTTCAATTAAAATTAAAAACATGATGAAAGCCATATATGGTTTCTATCATAAAAAACATACATAACCAACATAATAGATGCATAAATAATCATGAAAGTATAGCCATATAGATCAAATATAATGCATCAAAATTCTCATATAAATACAAGGAAAAATAACCTTTCATTAATGATTCAAAATCCAAACCTAGGATGGGACTTCCATGTTCCACCGGACCATAGAATGGCTGAACCAAATCTCTCTTCCGTCATTCACCCTCATTCCATATTCCAAGCATGACTGTAGGATCTTATAGAATATATCAATCGAAACTCATCTAGGCCTTCCAAAGGCCATCCACCTCAACCCATCAAATAGTGATTCCACCACCTGGTCAGACATCACCAAAACCACCATCAGATTGGTCTCCATCCAAGCCTTCCAGGGCTTCCATAGAATTTGTTCCAACCAAGTCTTCATGGAAAAGTAACTCAACCCACAACTTATACAGGGCTTCCAAAGAAATTTTCCAACTAGGGCTTCTAGGACTAGTAACTCAACCCACCAAGGCTTTCCAGAGCATTTTTCCAACCAAGGTGTCTAGGACTAGTAACTCAACCCAAGTTGTTACAGGGCTTCGAGAGTGTTTGTCAAAACAGGGCTTCTAGGAACTAATAACTCAAACCAAGCTAAAGAAACATGAGAACCAACCAAAATAAAATAATGAAAATAAACCCACAATCACCATGGCTATCCAGGAAATTGCAAGGCTAGGCAATCCACCATCAATCTCGACCATCCTCCATGCCAATGACAGATCAAAACAAAAAATCCATATGCATATGCCATTCATGCCAAAAATAGTGAAGGAAACATGCATGCAACTCGGTACTTGCAAGAAAATGTGATGTAGCTGTCGATCCAGATGCCCTCTTATGCTTTCCTGCTCTTCCTTTGCTTTCTTTCTCCAAAATCTAAGTATGTCACACCCTCCAATAGTGCTCCAAGAAAAACCTAAGTCTCCAAGAGTATGAGAGAGAGAGAGAGAGAGAATAATGAGAAAGCTCCAAAACTGAATTGAGAAAAGGTTACCATCTGATCCTTAGAAGCCTTTTTATGAATGAGGCCTCTATTTTCTTCATTTTCCATTATTTTCCTTCAATTTCCTCCTCACATGCAACCTGTGACCTTTCACCTCTCTTTTCTCCCAATTTCCATTATTTTCATAAATAAATATGCCAAAAATGTCATTTTGCCTTTCCAAAGCCTTGGCCATTGCCTTTTCCAATTTCCTTAGCCATAAACAATCACAAGTGATCCCCATCACTAGGATTTTGCCTAACATTCAACTTGAAATAAGTGTCCCATCATTCGTGGTTATTATTTTTCCTTTATTTACTTTTATTACATGGAATTTTCACTAGGGATATTACACTAAAGGCTTATTTATGGTAATATTAACTATCTTAGAAGACAGGGCCCAAGTATGTAAAAATGGTCATTATTTTTACAATAATGTAGGTCTATTGATGAGATTTTGGGAGGAACCCTATCACCCTGAAAAAGAATAATTTCTAGTGGCACTGGTATGGGCGAAACTTTTTTCTTTGCTCCAATAATTTTGGGAGCCGAATATTCTTAAAGGATTTGTAATATTGATTCAATATTTTTTCAATATCTCGGAGGTCACTGGAACTAGGAGTTGCACCTCATATCCCAAAACACGTGTATACATAAATATCTCCCAGCCTTTGACAAAGTCTATAGAAACCTCTTACCAAGACGAAGTCAGGTGTCAACCTTTGGACCACAAACATGTTGCTTTTAGGTGCCATAGATTCCACTACTATGAATTTTTATTGAGTGTTTTCCCAATTTATCCAGAAGAATGCAAAAGGAAACTCAAATAGTTAATTTCGAGGATTTTTAAAATTTTGTAACTAGAAGGAGAAACCATAAAAAACTATCTAGTCAACTGGAGGAAACCTCAATTTCAATTGGAAACAAATATTTGGCATTTACAAATCAAGAGAATGATATATAATTTCCCTAAGATATTATGAATATATAATCAAATGTGTAAGAAACTTAGGCTAAAAATTCCCTGAAAATGAAGACTCGAGAACCCCGCCATAAATCCTGAACTAGGAGGAGGTAATCATGTCGAATATGGTTATAATGGATGTAGAGGAAGATAGTGAAATATTAAATAAAGAATAGAAAATAATTTTAAGTACTAATGAAGGATGGAAAAATAAGGATTCGACAACCATTCTAGAGCACCAGTAATTCCAATATCAACAGATTTATCTGAAAATGAAGAATGACTTATAGGAAGAAAATTGGGAGGCGCGATCATCAAGTAAGGGTTTTGGAGTACTTGCACAAAGTGGGAAAGGAAAATTCCAAATGGATAAAGAATTCAAAAAAGGGGAAGGAGGACCAGCAAAGCCTCTATTTTGATACTTGAGGAACATTTAGTTCATATAAGGTAGGTCAATGTGTTATTAGAGGTGTTTTCCTCAACCAAACACTATACACAATGAAAATTCACTCCTAGAATATCAATAATCTCAACAGTGACTATGAAGAAAGATATATTAGAGAAAATAAAGAAAAGGATAGCCCTACCATTTTTCTGACAAAAGAAATAAAAATATCACGTGATAAAGTCATGGAAATCACCTCTGTAGAGAATGTGAAGTGGCCACTTTGGATGCCAAAGGAAGTACAAGGGATCACAAATTTTTTTGGAACCCCATAGGGGTATCATTTGAATATTGGATTTCGCTACCTAACATTCTCTCATGACATTTTCAATATATAGGAGCCAAGTAATTGTAGGTTTTAACCCTGTACAGAAATTACCTGCATACGAATTCTAAAACAAAGAAAATAAACAATGCGAGAGCATAACACATAAAACACATATGCACAGAGATTTCCCATTGGATCCCAAAACCGGGACTACCAGCTTGATTTTTCATTATGTTCCTTTCAATGTTACAATACATATTTAACAGCCGAAGCATCCAAAACCATGGACCGAAACCATCGGTCCAAAACCAGGGACCAAAACCATAGGTAGGTTCGCCAACCTAATAAGGGTCCTAATTTTTCTCGGGGCGCTGCCCTGGACCCCGTAGAGGGGGGCTAACCCCCCCTCAAACCCCCAGACAGGGGGGGCTGACGCCCCCCCATGACCCCCTCACTGCGCAATCGGCGCAACGAAGGGGGGGATCCGGCCCCCCTCTAACCCCCCGGTTAACTACGTAGGTTAGTCGTAGAAAGAATATAACACAACCCAATGATCTCCCACTTGTTGTTTTCTTTCCATAGGGGGCCACATGAGAGCTTAGTCATGTTTCTAGCCCTAAAATGCCCATTGTTTCTCTACACCAAGAGAACTTCTCAGAGATCACAAATTTTTTCAATGCATCTGCAGTATTCTTCAAATTGTACACCTTTACCAGCAACACCTTTTTGTCTTATATCATATCCCTCACAAAGTGATACTGAACATCAATGTGCTTTGTCTTTGAATGACAAGCAAGGTTCTTTGCCAAGAAAATTGCACTTTGGCTGTCATAGTCTATCCTTATAGTTCCCTGTACTAACCCCATACTTGAACACAATCTATGCAACCAAACTGCTTCCTTGCTTGCATGAGTGGCTGCCATGTA
>APFE031189437.1:115849-147585 GCA_000404065.3 Pinus taeda
CCCCCTAACCCCCCGGTTAACTACGTAGGTATGTCATGGAAAGAATATAACACAACCCAATAGTAATCCGATTGTCTAATAGAAGTATATAACCCCCATATCCACATGGAAAAATCATCCTTTTTGGAAGACTAAAATAATAAAATTCCTCCACCAAGGTGAGCTTTGGGTCATTAGTGGATATTTCATCCTTATTAAATCCCTGAAGGAGGATAAGGGGGGGGGGATGAGAAGACTCAGGCTTGAGGCATAATATTTTTCCAACTATCTTCATCAACTTCAAATGGCCAGTCTGAATAATATTATTGAGGTCTATACCTGAAATAATCATAGTGGAGGGAGACATAAAGTAGCTAGTAAACTAGTTCAATTTGAAGTATTTGAAACCTTAAACTTAATATTTTTGTTAAAACTATTATTATGCCAATAATTGGCTCAAACCACTAGCCAATGCACTTGGAGTTAGATCTCAAAGGGGTTCCTCATAATTAGAGCTTTAGGTTTTAAGGCTTCTAGTTACAGGATAATGATTTCATTTCTAAATCCAAAAATGAGTGAGAAGAATTGTAGGCCCAAGGATGAATCACATGCATACATTCCAACTTAAGCTCAAGGAATTTAATGTCAAACCCAAAGAAAAAAATAGAAAGTAATTCATCATATCTTGAAAGAAAAATCGTTCCTAGAGACTTGCATGCAATGGGCACAACAACATATTACTTTGGAAAGAATGCATAGGTGCCTTGATAATGGAACAAGGAAAACTAATTAAAAGAATAGAGTAGTGCCATATGTAGGAGGAGACCTTTTGAAAACATAAATGTCATGTTCAATGGCTGAAGGAAAGAGAGAGGAACTCAATTTTTTTCCATAAGACTATGATAAAACAACACCACAACACTAGGATATTATAAATTTCCTCTAATGATGGGAAATGCTTCGTGCAAGATGTGAATTTGGAGAAAGAACTTGTCTCATACTATCATTAATTTCTAACGAATCCTACATGCAATAGATCAACCACTATCCAATGAATTACATCGCATATACCTAACCTTCTTCGTCTAGCCTAGAATGATTCCTTGATGAGAGAAGTCTCCTCCATAGAGGTGGAAGAGGTATTGATAGTTATGTCAAAAAAAGGTCTCTACATCCTAATGGCTTCACAAAGAAATTCTTTCAGGTTTATTTGCCCTTTATAGGATTAGAGGTGCATGTTATGGTTGAAAATGGACATCACTTCCAAAATGTATGACCTAGTCTTAATGCTACTTTTGTTACATTAATTCACCATTACTTCTTATGTCTAGAAGAATGGATAATCCGAATTTTTTAGAAAAAATTTCCTTTATAATGTTGTTTATAATATTATATCATGAATCATCCTAAATCACCTTAAACCTCTGTTGCATAGTATCATTTCTCAAATCTCCATAGTAGACTATTTTTTATCAAAGGGTGCCAAATCCTTTATGGGATTGTGGTAGCTCATGAGGTTATCCACTCCCTAAAGAGATCCAAGAGGGACACAATGCCTATAAAATTGGACCTCTCTAAATGTTATCACAATTTAAACTGAAATTATATTCTCCAAACAATCCAAGCCTTTGGGTTTTCATCTCAGTATATCACATGGATCAGGTCCCTAATCTCTACTCCCTTATTTTCCATCCTTTTGAATGGTTCTCTAACCATTATTTCTAATCCTTCTAGTGGTCTAGGATATGAAAATAGTATCTCCCCATTTCTATTCATCTTGATAATAGAGGTATTGGGGATATATCTTAAAGTTGTTGGGTGATAGGAGGTTATCACGAGAATTTTCATTTATGGTAATGATCTACCTATCACCAATAAAAAGTTTGTTGATGATATTACGATTTTTGGTATGCCCATTGTGGGGAAACTAGGGCTTTGAAATCCACCCTCCATTACTTAATGTAAGCCTCAAGTATCATGTTAAATGCATACAAATCAAATATATATTTCTTTAACACTAATGTGGTTGTTGAGAGGCATATAGCATGCCTCATGGAATTCTAGATATGAAAAATTCCTGCTAAGTTCTTGGGAGACCAACTCATAGAAAACTCTTTCAGATCATACTGTTGGTAGGGAATACTTCAAAATATCTCCAACAAGCTGGAAAGTTGCGTGTTCTACTCTCTTAACTTGGCAGGCAGGCTAGTCCTCCTTAAGTTTGTCCTTCAAGCTCCTCCATTCTACTAACCATCAACTTTAGCAACTCCCAAAGTCATCTTTAAATCCATCAGTACTATCTATATAAATTTTCTCTAGGGATGAGTGAAGAAAGAAAAAAAATTGTCATTGGTCACTTGGGATAATCTTTGCATCCCCAAGCTAGAGTATGGTTTGATTATGAGAGACTCAGAGATATTGAACAAGGCAATGTGAGCTAAACTACGGTGGATATGGGTTCAAGGATGTAATGAACTTTGGAAATAAATTTGGGATAGGAAATATTTCCAAATCTTTTCTTAGTGGAAAATTTAAGAGCTATAGAGTATCCCTTAGGTTCCTCTATTTGGAAGATGGCATGGGAAAACCAGAGTCTTATCTAAAATCCTTCCTTTTGGGATATTACGAATGAATGTGCTAGCCTCTTATAGAAATATGCTTCAAAACAAATGCCATGGTTGGGGGATTATGGGGAACATCAAGGGATGGAGACACTTACTTTAGAGAAACATTGAACTATAGTAGAAGATTTTTGGAAACCATCACCTAATTCTATGCTTTCGAAAGGATGCAAGGTGATAAATGATTGGATAACACATCCGACCTTGATTTCCTAACCCATTATTGTTCATGAGTTGCAAATACAAAAAAATAACATTACTTAGGACCATGAAAAATGTTGGTGGATATATAAAACCAAAATGATGTTCACTCTTAAGGAAGCCTATTTCCCGCTAGCTAATAGCAAGGCTATCCATTAGTAATATCTGTGGAAATTGTAGTAGCTCATAGAGACAACCCCTGGGTTGAGGAGAGGTCAGTTCCTAGGACATCTTAGTGTCTCTTGAAGATAATTCATTTATGCTCAAGAGATAAATGTAAAATGATTTTAAATCTGGTTCAATTACCTTTCATGGAGGGAGATTCAAGCATTCACATAAAAAATATAGATCATCCCAAGAGTAAATGTTCAAGCCTTGTGGTATACACACAATAAATATAACTTAATTTATCGTTGCATTGAATATGTGAAGGACAAAATAAGGAAGGAACTTAGTATAGAGGGAGGGATAGACCCAAAATCCTAAGTGGTAAATACCTGTAGAATCGTGAAAGAATAAGGAAATGAAGCGAAGAATTATGGAGGGAATTTTACAATCTCCAACTCAATATATCAAACGTAATTTTTGCTATAATATAATATAGTAAATATGAAATATCACAAGTACTGTTTGCTACAACATAACAATTAAATAAATCTATGATTTATGAGTGAACCCAACAACTAAAACTTACACAATTTTTGATGAAGAGAAACACACATGAAATGACATATAGAGGAAGAACACATACTACACATTCCTATGCTTGGAATCATTAAACCTTCTCCATTAATCTTAAAAAATGGAGTCCATATCACAAGCTCAAACTGGTGAAATTTGTAGAGCAATTACCAGCTCAGGAACAAGAAATGGAACCAAGACTTAGCACTTCTTTCTGAAAGAATTCAAAATCATTGAAAAGATAGAATTTAGAACCACTGAGAACATAATTTTGGAACCTGTGTAATGAGTTTTTCCTCCCTCTTTATAAGGAGAACCAAAATGAGAACCCCTTACAAAATATCTTGGAATGCACAATTGTCTAAGCGTGCAACTAGCTTGACTGTCCTAATGATTACATGACAAGCTTGATTCTTTTCTTGAAAATGAAAAATTAATAAAACATGAAAAACGTAGGGTGTCATAAGTAACACAGTAAAATATCTCCACTATTGATTCCCTTGTCGCTTTCTTTCTCTAAGTGTTTAATTTTCCCTTTTGGAGTTGGTCGTGACTAGATGTTGTGGCATTGAAGGTACCTTGTGACCTAGATGCTGACCCATCCACCCTTTATTACCTATGTGCTCTACTATCGGGGCTCAATACAACTCTTAACATTTCCATAGTGAAACTTCGGAGCCGAAACACATTGTAGCTTTATTTAAAATTACAATTTGAAAATACAAATTTTGATGCCTTTATCCTGTCTGAGCTTAGATCCTTATTGCTTATACACCATAGAACCATGCCTGTGACCACTGGTATAGCTCTTGGGGGCTGCAATATCAGAGCCTTCTTCCATCATAACTCTATTTAAGATAAATGTTATGAAATTGTAACATTTCGATGCTCTTAGCCCCCTTTCCCTTAGCCTTCTTATCGTAATTCCATAGAACTGGGTGTCATGACTAGCGGCTTGGAGCTTGGGTGCTAAAGCTTTTGGGCTCCTATTGGGATCCTATTTCCCTTTGTAATCATGCTTTTTCCTTGGTACTTTTGGGTTCTTACAATCAAGTTCCCATCCACATTGGAGCCCCTCTCATCGGATCGAAACCTTCCCACAAAAAAAATTAAATAGGAGTTACAAAATATCTTCCCTACAAAATGCCGATCTTCGGGATGACATCATGTTCAAGTCATCATCTCCACATGGTGCTTCTTGAATAGTGACATGCGTAACATATATGTTACCCACTAGGCAACCTAAAAACGTTGAAATTGACTTCCATGTGTCTTTCGTACAACCATGTCATGTTGGTGCCATGCCTCATTAGCTCCTAAGGACCCATCACTTGCCGCCATGTGTCTTGTCTTGAGGAGAGAGAGAAAGTTCCCTAGTCTTTGGTTTCGAATGTGATTTCCTTTGTAAATCTATTTTCCTCCCCACCTCATTGCTTCTAAATAATTTTAATTGTTAAGGAGTTATGAATCTCTGAGGCTCCAAAAGCTCTAAGCTCCTAAGTTAGATCTCTTCGAGGTTCTTATATTGGGTCTCGATATACCTTCTGTTGTCACTCACTAATTTATAAAGTTATCAGTTTTCAAGAGTGAAAAAAAGCAATGAAGTTTGAAGCCATCTCCCAATCCATTGGAGCTCTGAAATTTGAATCAGACCCTCTCCACTGCATAGTTCTCGTGCTAAGATTTCCAATGATATATAGAATTCAAAAAATGGACTTCTAGATAAGAAGTTAGAGTAGTTTGAAGATGGGGGTTTTGTTGCCTTTAAATGAAAGAGCAGAGAACATTGGAGGGCCCCGAGCATAGTAAATCCCACAAATCAGTGGTAGGAAAATCACATATCAGCGACTCCGCAATCTCGCATCCCACATATCGGTAATCCCGCAATCCCAAAGACTTGCAATCTTGTAGTTCTGTAGTATTGCGATCCCACAGTCGCATAGTACTGCGATCCCACAGTCTTGCAGCCCCGCATTACTGCGTATCACAGTGAATCTATTGGCGACCGGCATGACTATGAGGTTCTAACTTTAAGGACCTTGTGATATTTCCAATTTGCGATACAATGTTAAATTGTGAGGGAAAGGCCTAAATCAATTAACGAAGGAAATGCATGCAAAACCAAAGTTGGGTGGGCCATTTTCTCTCTCCTCCAAGGGGCCACATTGTGCAATCCCATTGGCCAGTATGTATAACATGGCATATGATGTCATCAGTGACGCGATAGTATGAAAATGATGTGCAAGTATGGAGGACACATGGCATTCAAATTTGGCATTTTCAGAGGTCCTGTAGGGGCATTTCCAGGTGACACGTGTCACCACTCATAGGGTGACATGTGGAAATGATGATGTCACCCCCCATAGATTCGAAATCAACGATCGCAGAGAGCAAATTTCATTCTTCCATCGAATTTCCTTCCCAGCCCATGATTGTGGTATGCGGGAACTACCCAGATGCAATATTTTATATACTGGAGTTATAGGGATGTGGGGTCCATCCCCTTAAAAAGCCTCACGCTCATTAAACACTCTATCCCATAGATCAACGATTGCAAGTGTCAAGGGGAAAATGAAAAAGGTAAAGAGCTATTAAGCACCAAGATGTAGGATTCTAAGTAAAAAAGGAAAAAGGACCCCGAGACTGGAGCCTGAAGGCCTTAGCACCTGAGGCCTAAGCCCCTGGTTATAGCCCATGGTCATATGATAAGAAAAAAAATTGGGGGCCAAACCAAAAGGGGTTTAAGGTGCATCTATGCTTACTATTCCATAAGGTTTTTAAAAGGAAAAGTCGCACTACTGTAAAAGCCATAGAGCATGACACAAAGGTTTTAAAGGTGGATGGGTCGGTAGCTATGATATTAAATAGAGTATGGGAAACATTAAACCAGTATGGGAGGCTCACAAAAACTTTATAACTTGGCATGGAACCTCACTCCTCTACACAATAAAGCACCACCAAGACGGGCACTTGCAATGGACCACTCCCCATTCCACAAAATTGGTCATTCACCCAGTAAAGGAAGAAATGATAGAAATTGGCTAAGCAGCAGAGGGATGCACTTGACGGAGATGTAGCTTGACCAAATCCCATTCATAGGAACAACATAAAGGACACTTCCTCCATCACCTTCCAGTTTTATTTTTAGTTTTGCAATTCCAATTTATTTCCAAGAAGGTATCGAATCCCAATTGTAATCATTTTGGGCAATAACGCCTTACATAGGCCGAGATAGCTGGAGCTCTGGCTCTAATATTTTGTAAACTGTAATTCTAGCTCCCCCTCTTCTTATAAAAAGGGGGAAGCAACACTTTAGTAGGGGTTGGCTGGTTCCATAATTTCTCACCCGCATGGCCTGAGTTCTGAGAAGCCATTTTGGTTCAATTTATGTTATGGGGGCTTTACTAATATCGTGCCAAATGTATGGACTCATTATTTGGACTCTTTAAGATAAATGGCATTTCCCTATTTATTCCAAGCATGATTAATGTGCAGCATGTTCCTCCTGCTAATCTCATTTTCATTTGGGTTTCTTCCTTCTCTAAAATAATGTAATGTGATTGTTGGTTTCTCCTTGGTTCATGGATTTACCTTGGCTGGTACATAGAGAAATGTTCCCGTGTGTATTACATATTTACTTGTGTTGTTTAATAGCCTACAGTACATGTAGAACTACAGATTTACTTGTGTTATTAGATTAGCCTACGCTACCTGTATGAGCACAACCTTTCTCACATTGTTTGGTGATAGAGGTACCCATGTTATAAGCATGAAATCTCAATAAGTACTTCACTGTTTCTATCACTCCACCTCCTCCCTCTTTCATATTTATATTGGAAAATATTTGCTTAGGATTCTATGTTGTTTACAACCAGATACGCCTAATTCCATATTTCTGTTGGAACATTGCTGCTTAGGATTATGTTTGTTACAACCCTATGCATATACTTCCCTTTTTCCTTTCCTCCTCTCCACCAATTCTACAACTTCAGTTTTAAGTTCTCTAATTGGTGTGTGTCGACCACTAGAACAAGAGGCCATTTCTCTCTGAGATTTCCCCAATAATACCGCCAGCATTTGGATCCATGTGTTGGATTGAAGCTACCTCAATGAAGGCCTATTGAACGAAGCCCATCCTATTATGTTTTTACATGACAATTGAAGTGCACAAGAAACACCACTCATAATCTTCCATGCACTCCTCTACTTAAGATGTCCTAGGCACTAGTCTAAAACCAACCAAGAAGCTGTCTCTAGGAGGTTTTCTATCTTCCCTGCAACACTTGTGCCATAGGGTTCTAGATATAGCTACAACATCTTTCTGGTGTCATTTCCGGGGAGAGATTAGAATATTTCTCCTTAGGTACGACAAAATTTTACATTTTCTTTGTTAGGTGAGCAAGAAAAGTGTGGGTTTAAGATATCTCACCTTGGAGACTCAACTGTCAATTTTATGGTAAACATCCTGGCGAATCCATTGTCCATATCTCTGTTTGATCATCCTGGATTTCAAGCAACCCCATACTCACTCTGATGCTACAACAGCTGAAAACTTTCCCTACTTTTGAAACTGAAATCACTCATATAGGGAGGTTTTCAAGATGGCCCTTCCTACACTTCTGGCCAACCAATTTGCCCCTTTGGATTTCTCTTCTATTGTTGGTTATCCTAATCATGTCCCCGTGTTTCATGAGTGGAATACCTATTTGCCTAGATTCAGTGGGAATACAAAGAGAAGACCTAATTAGCACCTCAAAGACTTTCACGAATATGGAGCAACAAGGTATTCTTCTTGAAGATGTACAAATGAAGTTGTTCAAATTGTCTTTAGATGAGGATGCTAGAGGTTGGTTTTTAAATGATTTCATACAACATTATATCAACATTTCAAAATATTTTACCCACCGAATGATCTATTTGAAGAATGTGTCACACGATTTAACGATGAAGACATTCTTGAGGTCCAAGACCTTACTGAACATGTTTATGGAGATCCACTCCAAGAAAACATCCTCTTGCATCAAGTGTTACAGGATAAAATGCATGGTGTATGGAGAATGGATATACTCTCAAGGGTCTTCCTGGGACCCTAGGTAGACTATAAGATTATCTGCAGCCATCGCAAAGTTACATGCATGTCCATAAACATTAGCTAATTATCAAAGTAAAATAGTTGGATTACCTCAAGCCTCCATGTAGATTTTCTGGAGAGCACAATACAGCTAGGTGGAAGTCCCCTGAGCCGGCTCCAGATCAAGTCCTGCACATAGAAGAGACAAGCATAATCACATCATACAACCTTGATAAATAATACATGAATACATAAAAGACATTTAGTTACACATAACTAAGCTACTCATGCTAAAAGGTATTGGACAAAAAAATGAATGAATGATAGTACCAACACCACGGAGTAGAAAATACAATTGTAGTTCTATATTAATGTTGGAAGAGTGATTACAACCATCTGTTGCATCAACCTTCCCTTACCCCTCCAGCTTCTCTCTCTCTCCCCCTTATTACCAACTTCTTATGCTTAGATATGAGACTATGCTCAACAATCAAGTAAGCTATCCTTTCAAATGATTTGACCTCTATCACCATAGCCCTAGCTTTTCTTATGTGGCAATTGAGTTAGGGTTGCCAAGTTCCTCCATGAGTCTCTTAAGGTAAAAGCAATGGTGCTTCCATGATTTTTAGCTCTTTCCCATTTGCCTCCATCATTAGGATTTAGAAATCCCAAAAATAGGTCAAACTTGAGATGTTTCCTTGCTTTTCTAAGTAGATTTACAAGGGAATATAGATATATTTATGAGTCAATTCTCTCTTTTGACCTCTACATGCTTATTAGGATCCACTAACACTATTCCCGAACTAACAACTAGAGTTAGTAGGGTCACGAACACTCCCTTAGGCTTACAAAGAAGCTTTATAAAGCAGGTTGTCAGTGTATAGCCAACGTTAGTGTGGAAACAAGGCATGTGATCTTGGTCTTCGCTTCAGCTATCATGTCTTTCCCCTCTAAGCTAATGAGGGGGTCATTTTGCTATATAATAGATGCCCCCTAAAGTGTGAGATCAAAGGCTACGAAGATGGCCGAAATACTACTTAAGTATTCGTAAAGGAAATAGAAAAAAAAAAACTCAAAAATTTAAAGTGTTTAAATTAACTTGGAACCTGAGTGACTGGATAGCCCTTGGTGATACGATCCCAATGCCATGAATGACACTAAAATCCGGCCTTGCATGAGGAAGTTATGAAGGTTTGAAGTTTACAATTTTCTGCAAAAGAAACTAAGTTGACTGCCTTTGACCTTCATTTTGAAAATTATTTAAAAAAGAATATTCCTTGGAATATTCCCTAGAATATTCCTCAATATTCCAATTGGGGCAATCATTTCATGCCAAGTGTCATTCGTTGATTTGGTAGAGGTTTGACTTTTATGGTTCGGGTCAATCGGAGGCCGCCATGTGGCAGGCTCGGAGGCCACCACGTGGCCCCAAGGCTGCAGATCTCTGTATGTCAAAAATTTAGGGTGTCAGCGAGGTTCGATCATGAGTCACCTAGCCGCCAGCCCACAGGCCTGAACGCTCGGGCTGAGTGGTGGTTCTTAATAATCATATGACTACGAGTAATATTTTAGGTTTGTAAAGTTTGTGGGCTGCTGTAAAGGGGGCCAGCCCCCTTATAATAGAACCATGGTGCGGAAACCACACCCAATCACAAGCGGTTAAACATTAACCTTCGACATGTGTTCACATGCGGTCTTTAAGCCGACAGTTACATAACCGCTAGCTCCGACCATAACCATAACTGCCCACCTGCCCAGTCACATGCGCTAATTCCACCAGTGGTTAAGGGCCATCTGATAGTTTAGTTGGCAGAGGTTGCCAAAAATGGAGTATTTTCCATATTTGTCGGAGCTAACTGGAGTTCCTCCACATTAGTGAAGTTTTCTTAGGCTAAACTGCACAAATCTTCAGTTAGCCATAACTTTGGCTAGGAGAAACCTTTTGAGGCAATTTTTTTTTCTTTTGATTTTGGGTCTCTTAGACATTTTGAATCCATTAGCATAGGTTTCATAGCCAATAGAGGTCTTTTTTCAGGTGATTTTGCTTCGGGGAAGTTCCAGGAGCCACCAGGGCCATATCAGTTTGGGAGCTGCATTGGGATGTGTGCAACCATTGAATGTGAAACGATGGTAATTTCTGACTGTATTCTATGCTTTGAGTCCATTTCTACAACCCTTTTTTCCCGTTGAGGCATTCTTCACCTTGAATCTCTTTAAGGAAGCTTTCAGGGCCACTAGGGCCATTTCAGTGCTTGAGCTATTTGGGGGCTGTATTCATCTATTTTCGATGATTCAAAAGCCTACTTCTACTATATTCAACCTTCTAAATCCATTGGCACAAGTTTCACAGCCAACAGAGGTTGTTTCCAGGTGATTTTACTTCGGGGAAGTTCCAGGAGCCACTAGGGCCATATCAGTTTGGGAGCTGCATTAGGATGTGTGCAGCCATTGAATGTGAAACGAAGGTCAGTTCTGACTGTATTCTATGCTCTAAGTCCATTTCTACAGCTCTTTTTTCCTGTTGAGGCATTCTTCACCTCGAATTTCTTCAGGGAAGCTTTCAGGGCCACTAGGGCCATTTCAGTGCTTGAGCTGTTTGGGGCTGTATTCATCTGTTTTGAGTGATTCAAAAGCCTACTTCTAATGTCTTCAACCTTTTGAGTCCACTGGAAGAGGTTTCAAAACTATTGGAGGTCATCTTCACCTCTAATTTCTTCATAGAATTTTAAAGGGCCACTAGGGCCATTTCGAGAAAGTACTGTTTAAGGTACAATTTCACTATTTAGTGCTTGGGGAAGAGCATTCTTAGCTATTTCCTATCTTTTGATTATGATTTTACAATCAAATTTGCCTTTATAGGCACTTATTTACTTGTATTAGCCTTTGCAACTTTCTTAATACAAGAGGACAAGCGCATTTTGGGAGGCTTGGTCCAGCAGATGTAGCCCAGGAGGGGTGAACTGCTTCATCATCTTTGTGTCATTATTGGCTAAAGGTTTCATGCTAAACAAATCTGATATAATGTTCTAAACAACAAATTTAAATAACTTGCCTTCACACATAAACACCTAAACAACTTCTCAAACTTATTTGTTTTATTCCACAAGACATCAAGCTTCAAGCATGAGTATTTAATGACATCTGAGTGTTTACTTCTATTATTTCTTTAGGTAGATCCTGTAGAGGGCTAGGTAGCCTCTGGATCTCATCCTCTCTTTAGAGGTGACATATCTGTGAAATTCCCCTACAGTCTATCTCTGTATTAGAAATAAGAAGTTCTCACATTTTCAGAGTTAACTTTGGAGTTGTTTGCACATTTAAAATTACTGGAAAAAGATACCTTACACCCTTTATTCAAGTACATTCCATTTTCAAATCAGATGGTATCAGAGTAGATTTTTGCTGTTTATATGCTCTAGGAAAAGTTATATAAACTATAGACAGAGTCTAAAGCAAGCCTAGTAGATAAATGCTACTTCAGCCAATCTTTGGTTTAGTTTATATTTTGAGCATTTGTGCAATCGACCTTGACTATTTTATTGTGTGCATGAGTTTGCTTGAGCTCATTTTGGGATAGCTGGTGTTAACCCTCTCCAAGAGTTGAAGGCATTTGGTCAACAACTTGTCATTGTTGAAAGCTTTGAGAACTCTGTTTGAAGTTCCTTTTGTTATTTGACCATTTACATGATGTCAATTTCTTCTGCAAGTGAAGTTTCCTCCTTCATGAAACTCTTCAGTGATGACATGAAAGAAGAGTTCATTAAGGTGAAGGACATGGTGCAGATTCTCCTTGAGGATTAAAGGGAAATTGTTCAGCTTCATGCATAATTGTTGGCTATGTAGGAAGAGAAGGAAATAATAAACCAAACACTGCATGACATGGAGAAACAACTCTTGCAAGTACAAGAAGCTTTTCCCAATAAAATACCTCTTCTTCAAAATATAAATCATGAGGTAAATCATTCAGATTTGTCTTTAGTTTCCTTTATTAAAAAGAGTGTTGGTTCTTTTGAAAGACATACAAGAGGTATACGATCCAAATTAATGTTGAAAATGGGCTATCAAGAAGGAAAAGATTTGGGCAAGCATGCACAAGGCATTGTTGAGCCTATTTGTGTTGTGGAGTGACCCAATAATGTTGGTCTTGGATATGAGCAATCTAATGGCAAAGCATTGATCACATGCATTCAAGAATGTGATGCAAATTTGAAGAGAAAATTTATCCCAAGTTATCAATTGCATCAATGTCATGATGGAAATCTTCCTTGCCATTGTTTGAAGCCTTTGTTGCAGCAAGAAGTTGGTAGACACACAGCTTATGGCAAGCATGCAATTTGAGGCAGTTTTGAAGACAAGAACGATGATGCTATTTTGCAATTGAAAGCTGGAGCCTCTACTAGTTCACCTCCTCATGGAGGTAAAAAGGATGAACATGTAAAGCAACACAAGAGGTATAAATCTTCTCATGATCAATTTGATTATGTTTCTGCAACGCATGATAATTTTACATGCTTTAATGGAAGAAAGATTTGTTGTAGATATTGTGGTTGATTTAACCATCATGTTTCGAGATACTGGATGAGAAAGAAAGCACATAGGAAGCAGATGAAGCAAGGACTACCTTCAAAAAAGGTGCATAAGATTTGCACTTTTTTCCAAAAGAGGCGACATGTTGTCTCTCATTGTTGGACTTTACATCTAACTCGTCATCCCAACACATGCAACAAAAGGAAAAAAAGATTGGCGAAGATGAAACCACAGATGCCATTATTGATGTGAAAAGGGAAGTTTCACATGAGGAAGAATTGCAGAAGCAAAAATCGCCATGGAAGTGGCTTGATGAGAAGTGGATGGACTTCTTGACACAGTAAGACATACTCCTTTTGTACATATACAAACTTTGGATGTATGCATGTTTTTTTATGTTGTTGCAAAATTTCACCATGGAGGTAAAAGATGAGTATGGTACTCACTATTATTGTAGAAATGTCTTTCATTTCAGCTCTTTGTCACCCACATGTTGTTTTTTGGGTTGATGTACTTGTTGGTCTTTGAAAAGAAGAGTTGAAGTTGCACCTGTACATAGAGGTTGTAGGTGTATTTGTCAAACTGTATATAGTTCATTGTACATGATACATGCATATGTGTTTGTAAATGTATCTTGTCGTTGGTCGATTAATGTCACTTGTGAGCACACTTTTTACATTGTCAATTGTGTCACACAATGCCTATCGACTTGTGTCGATTGTGTCACACCTTGATTATCGACTTGTGTCGATTGTGTTGCATATGTTTTGTTGACTTGTGTCGGTTGTGTACACATTTGCTACATTTATGGTTGTGTCCATTGTTTAGCATAGTTCAGGTCAACTTTTCGTTGATGATTTTGCACAAGGTACATTTGGTGTCATTTGGTGTAGGGAGCAAAATTGGTGCAAAGCAGTGTACAATTCCATGAGCTGGAAAAGGATGCAAGAAAAGAGGCCTCAAATTTTAGCATGGGTCTCTACTTGGTTCATTATAGTTTGCTTACTTTTATTGTTCATGAACAGAACCATTGTACTTATTTTTGGAGAAGTTTTTGCAGTGCATATCCTAAGATTTTGGGATGAGAATTTTCATTACTTTCAGCATGCTACAACTGGTACAAGCATTTTTCTACAGCTACTTCATTTTTGGATGTTTGTTGTGGGTATTGGCCTAAGTCACCTTCAGTTTTCCTTCTGGAAAAGAAGGTGCCATTGATGGGCATAGTGACAGTTGGCAAGCCCGCATGTTCAGTGGAAGATTTCAACTCATCAGCAAGTGTCATTGTTGGTTTCAGCAATTTTTAGATTTGTCTGGCGAGAAAACTTGGTCGGGATTCGACAAGTACTTGGCTTATTCAGCAAAAATTTTCCATGACGATAGTTGGCAAGGCAGGAGATTTTGGTTATCTTTCTTCTCATTTGGCTGAATGGAAGAGGATGTTTTTGTTCTCTCATTTGCTGTACAATTCAATTCAGAGTTTTTAGTAAGATTTTGGGGTCCAAAAGCCTCTCATTTGGGAGGTGTGATCAGGAGCTCAAGTCTGAGCTAGGGAAAAAAAACTCAAAAATTTAAAGTGCTCAAATTCACTTGGAACCTGAGCGACTGAATAGGCCTCGGTGATATGATGCCAACACTGTGAATGACACTCAAATCTGACTTCGCATGAGGAAGTTATGAAGGTTTGAAGTTTACAATTTTCTGCAAAAAAAACTGAGTTGACTGCCTTTGAAATTCATTTTGAAAATTATTTAATAAAGAATATTCCTTGGAATATTCCTAGAATATTCCCTAGATTGTTCCTCGAAATATTCTAATTGGGGCAATCATTTCATGCCAAGTGTCATTCGTTGATTTGGTAGAGGTTTGACTTTTATGGTTCGGGCTAATTGGAGGCCACCATGTGTCCCCGAGGTTGTAGATTTCTGTATGTCAAAAATTTATGGTGTCGACAAGGTTGGATTGTGAGTCGCCTGGCTGCCAGCCCACAAGCCTGACCTCGCGGGCTGAGTGGTGGTTCTTAATAATCATACGATGCAAGTAAGATTTAAGGTTTGTAAAGGTTGTGGGCAGCAGTAAATGGGGCCAACCCCTAAGGGCCAACCCCCTTACAATAAAACCATGGCACGAGAACCACACCCCAATCACAAATGGTTATACATTAACCACTGACATGTGTTCACATGTGGTCTTTAAGCCGACAATTACGTAACTGCCAGCTCCAACCATAACCGTAACCGCCCACCTGCCCGGTCACATGCACTAATTCCACCGGTAGTTAAGGGCTATCTGACAGTTTAGTTGGTGGAGGTTGCCAAAAATGGCGGATTTTCCATTTTTGATGGAGCTAAATAGAGTTCCTCCACATTTACTGGAGTTTTCTTAGGCTAAACTGGACAAATCTTCAGTTAGCCATAACTTTGGCTAGGAGAAACCTTTTGAGGTGAATTTTTTAATTTATTTTCGGTCTCTTGGACATTCTAAATCCATTGGAATAGTCTTAACAGCCAACAGAGGTTGTTTGCAGGTGATTTTTCTTCAGGGAAGTTTCAGGAGCCAGTAGGGCCATATCAATTTGGGATCTGCATTGGGTTGTGTGTAGCCATTGAATGTGAAATGAAGGTCATTTTTGACTGTATTCTATGCTTTGAGTCCATTTCTACAACCCTTTTGTCTTTTGACGCATTCTTTACCTAAAATTTCTTCAGGGAAGCTTTTAGGGCCACCAGGGCCATTTTAGTGCTTGAGCTATTTGGGGGCTGTATTCATCTGTTTTCGGTGATTCAAAAGCCTACTTCTACTATCTTCAACATTTTGAATCCATTGGAATAGTTTTCATAGCTAACAGAGGTCGTTTGAGGTGATTTTTCTTCGGGGAAGTTCCAAGAGCCACTAGGGTCATATCAGTTTGGGAGCTGCATTGGGATGTGCATCCACTGAATGTGAAATGAACATAATTTCTGAATGTATTCTGTTCTTTGAGTCTATTTCTACATCTCTTTTTGACTGTTGAGGAATTCTTCACCTCGAATTTCTTCAGGGAAGCTTTTAGGGCCACCAGGGCCATTTCAGTGCTTGAGCTGTTTGGGGGTTGAATTCATCTGTTTTCGGTGATTCAAAAGCCTACTTCTGTTTTCTTCAACCTTCTGAGTCCATTGGCAGAGGTTTTAGAACCATTGGAGGTCATATTCACCTCGAATTTCTTCATAGAATTTTAAAGGACCACTAGGGCCATTTGGAGAAAGTATTGTTTAAGGTACAATTTCACTGTTTAGTGCTTGGGGAAGAGCACTCTTAGTTGTTTCCTATCTTATGATTCTATTTTTACGGTCAGATTTGCCTTTAGAGGCACTTATTTACTTGTATTAGCCTTTGCAGCTCTCTTAATACAAGAGGACAAGCCCATTTTGGGAGGCTTGGTCCAACAGATGTAGCCCAGGAGGGGTGAACTACGTCATCATCTTTGTGTCATTATTGGCTGAAGATTTCATGCTAAACAAATCTGATATAATGTGCTAAACTACAAATTTAAATAACTAGCCTTCACACATAAACACCTAAACAGCTGCACAAACTTATTTGTTTTATTTTGCAAGACATCAAGCTTCAAGCATGAGTATTTTAATGACATCTGAGTGTTTTCTTCTATTATTTCTTTAGGCAAAGCCTGTAGAGGGCCAGGTAGCCTCTAGATCTCATCCTCTCTTTAGAGGTGACATATATAGGAAATGTCCCTACAATCTATCTCTGTATTAGAAATAATAAGTTCTCACATTTTCAGAGATAACCTTGGATTTGTTTTCACATTTAAAATTATTGGAAATGGATACCTTGCACCCTTTATTCAAGTACATTCCATTTTTAGATCACTTTGGGTGGTACGAGAAACCTGATACAACACACACACACACACACACACACACATATATAACAACTAAAATCATGTCCAATGTCAGTCATTCCCATGCTCAGAAGCTATGTTAGAGTGATTTGCTCAGAAAACAGATATGACAATGTTGGTTGTCGATAAGCACAATGTGGATCCGGTGTCATAACATGATCATTCTGATGAGCTGTCTCCAAAAAATAATATACGCAACTTGGGAGAGGAAGGAAGGTTGAGTGATGCAAGCCTCCACCCAAGGTCTTGATTTCTGCTTCACCGAACAACGTAGATCAATACATGTGAATATATGCATTGATTTCGAACATGCATGAAATCATTTGATTATCAGTCAATAATGGAGACCATTAACAGACGAGAGGAAGGCCACCAATAATGGTGATGGTTTCCAAGATGCACAGTACAATCTAACAAGTGTGAAAGATGTTTTTGTTGTCGAACGCCCGTAGAATCACTTAACCAGGAGCCAATAATGAGAACCCCTGATCAAACACAAGGTGGCCTACTACTAATGTTTGCAAGTACCAAGGCACTAACTAGGTTTCTGGGTTGTCTTCCTAGATAGAGTGTTGAATTCGATAGGAAGGTACCTGTCGAAAGGTAGGCAATAATGTTTCCTACATCAATCGAAATGAAATGTGACAAGAATGATTTTTTTTTTTAGGAAGCTTTGAGCATTGGATCTAAACAACAGAGGGCATGATGAAAGGATATGCTTGATGGGTTGATGGAGGAAACAAAAGGTTAACCCTTGAAGAATAGAAGGCATGAAAACAGTTTTAACCATGCAACACTAGACTCATGAACACCAAAGAGTGTTAGGATACAAAGATGCAATAACATTGGGGTATTTAGGCTAAACTCATAGGATGGTAGGATTCATATTGAGAGGCCGCCACAAGGAAGGTTTATCTGAGGGAGTGACATGTTCAAGGGAGCAACTGCTGCCAAACCACACTTTCTAATACTGAATGTAGTTGTATTGTCTACTTTCCCCATCTGATTAGTTTAGTGAGTCCAAACGGGTAAACTCGTTGACCATTTCATGTTTTAAGAGTCTAAAAAGGATCGCGAAAAGAGCGACTCTATGCCCTATCTGATTAGCTTAATGAGTCTAGACAGGCAAACTTGTCGATATTTCCATATTTTGAGAGTCTGAAAAGGATCGTAAAAAGAGTGACTCTATTACTTGTTTGTTTAATTTAATGAGTCCAAATGAGACAACTCGATGGTATTTTCATATTTAGAGAGTCTGAAAAGATCGTAAGGAACGACTCCAGGGTGGTCCCTTTTTCATAGTTGTTAATCAGGTGCGACAAAAGGTTAATAGTATACCTGGATCGGTTACTTTTCTGTGAGTTAATCTATTGATTCCAAATAAAGAGAAACCTATGTTCAATAGAGGTTGACCTCATTTTGTTACGAGTATGAGGAGATAGACTAAACTCATTTTTCGTCGTGAATTTTTAATGAGTCACGTGACGATAGACTCAATACATTCATCAAATTTCAACGAGTCAAATGAAGAAAACTCAAGGTATCTTTTTAAGTTTATTGAGCAAGGAAAAAGAGGTAAAATAACTTCTCATTCCTTCTTTGTAGATTGAACGAACCTGAAGAAGGAGAAAACTTGGGGATTTTTTGATTTTAAAAGCAAGAAATGGTCCCAAAAAAGTAAGTGCTCTAATTGTTGGCGTAGATTTTTAATGAGCCCGGTGAAAAAAACTCCTGATTTTTCAGTTTAACAAGTGAGAAAAGTACCTAAAAGAATGCTTGGGTCATCTTTATAAATATTTAACAAGCCTAAAGAAAAAAAATTGGGATTTTTTCAGTTTTATGAGTGAGAAAAAAGCACCTAAAAGGAATGCTCTAATGATCTTTTTCAGTTTAATGAGGTAGAGAAAGAGTGAAAAAGAGTTTCTTGGACCGTCATCATATGTGTTTAATGAACCCAACGATGACAAACTCGGGGACTTTTCAATTCAAGAGTAAGAAAAAGTCCCAAAAAAGAACATGCTCATATCTTCTTTGTAGTAGTTTAATGCGCCCAAAGAAGGAGACTCAAGGTTTTTCGGATTAACGAGCAAGAAAAATACCATACAAAGAATGCTCGATCTTCTTTGTGGTAGTTTAACGAGCCTGAAGAAGGAGACTCGATGTTTTTTGGATTAACGAGCAAGAAAAATACCGTAAAAAAAATGCTCAATCCTTCTTGATCTCATGCTTGAAAATAGAAGGGTCTATGCCACACATTTCCTCATAAGACCAAGGGAAAACATTGTGGAAATCCTTAAAAGTGAAGGTGAAGCTCACAATTTCCTCAGGATTGTGATTGGCTCCAATCTGTTTGTTTTCCACGATGCCTATCTTGACTGAAATATCAATGAGCAATGTCTTTGAAAGATGGCCCATGTTTTCCTCCGAGTCCAAAGTTTGGATCGTCGTATAAGGTGAGGAAATGATTTCAGATGTGTCAATTTGAAGAGGCATCATGTCCAAATCAGATATTGAAACACAATGGTGCGAGTCCTCCCAAGGTCGCTCTTCTAAACTTATGATTTCTCTAATAGCTTCCTTCATAGGTAGGACTTGATTGAGTGGATCGAAAGAAGGAGTGGTTATGGGAGGGGCAGTGGGATCGTTGCATGTAACCAAAGTGACTGGAGATTTTGATGCAGATTGAATGGCTTGGTAGGCCAATTCAACTGGTGACGGTGGCATTTGTTCTCCGTCAGTGTCAATATCTGAAGGGGCTGGGAGGATCCAAGGATTGGCCAGTTCATGAGGAATGGATGAAACCATAGAGACTATTTGTGGAACCGTGAGTGGTGGAAGAGGGAAACAACCCATCAAGGAAGATCCCTTCAATAGACCAATACCAATACTCATGTAAGAGTCAGGTACACCACCCACTAAGGGTACAAAGCTGCTAGGTAACGGGGAGTAATCTGGGGTGCAAAATGACATCTGATCTACTGTGACTATCTTTCCATATAAAGGAAATAGGATGATGCGGAAGACCAAAGACACAATGGCATTAATGGAATAAGTCCTAGTGCAACCCAAAAGCAAATTATAGTGGAGTTTATGATCCACGACTTCGATATCCACCATTATCATTTTCCCACTCAGAGTGATGGGGTAGTCAACAAGGGAACCTTTTGGGATGAAAGTGTGGTTGTCGAAAGCTTTAAGGGAATTCGACGATGGGGATAGTGTTGCAGAACCCAAAGCGAGCCAACATGAAGCGACATGACACAGGTAGAAGCACTTTCATCGATGATAGTTTTGTGTATACCTTTATCTTTCAAAAAAAATTGCACTTGAAATGCAAGCTGGTCGGAAAGGAGAGGTTTGCACTTTTCCATGTCGAAAATTGCAAGCATGGAATCCTGTGGGTCAATACCACCAATAGCCAAAAGCAAAGATTTCCTTTGTGTTGGACACGTTTGTAATACTTCGAGTGCTGACATAGCCGACAGCGCTTGCACCAAATCTTCTACAATGTTGTAGTTTTGGGAAGCACTGGAAGATGTATTGTTGTTGTACGTCGAAGTGCCCCTTTAGTGGGGCGAATTACAAGGTCAGTAACCAACCTTTCGATATGCAAATCATTGGGCAGCGGTGGGTTTTGACTTGAGGAAGGTTCCTCTGCATGAGGGACAGGAGCTCCATAGGATTTGGCTCTTGTTTGTAGATCTACCATTTCAAAATTATAAATGGTAGAAGATTCTTCCCTAGCTGAAGGATTTTGTGACCACCATTTCTCCCTTGCAGGGGTCAGGGTTGGTTTGCAATAAGGTGTTGCTACTACTGAGCAGGGAAAGGATTATTAACGACAGTGGGGGTCCTACCAGCATCCTTTTTAGCAATGAAATCTATGCATTCTTGAATACGTGGGCGTTGATAGGTCATGTGGTCTTCAACACAGATTTTGCAAGGGAATTTGGCAGGTTTATCTTTTCCATCATCAAGAGGCGTAGAGGCCTTCTGCTTTGGGTTTTGCTACTTTGTTGACTGCTCCTTAAAAGGAGCAGTATTTTTCTTATTCTTCTTGTTCTTACCACCAGGTTTTTGCATAGACTGCATAGAGTTTATCGCGGTTGTAGGAAGAGCAATCGATTTGGTAGAGGGATCCACTGACATCTGGGCAATGTGACTGTTGAGTTGTTTTACAACAATCCCAGAGGTTGCACCGACAATCCCATCAATGTGCGCTTTGGGGTGCTGAGTAGTAGAAACATTGGAGTTGTGGGGGGCATTGGGGATTACATCATAAAGAGTGCCAGACTGTGAATATATCAGATCTAAGTGCTAGGCATGATGTATGGATTGGTCTTATATGACTGCACCACCTAAGGTGACATCCTTAGCGATTTGAGGGAGTAGGGACTTAAAGAACGAGTTTGCTAAGAGATTGTCTAGGAGGGGAGCTTTGACTAACCTTCGCTTATGTCTCCATTCATGTATATGATCAGAGATGTGGGTGGCAGTATCCTGATGTAATGAAGTGAGGAGCTCTGTCCCAGTCTCATAGCGGATGGGTAGCTGGAAGTGCTTTAAGAATTCCATCTCTAGAGAATTGAAGGTATTTACTGACATGCGTTGTAACTCAATGTACCACTTGGCTGCGTTGCTAGTGAGGGTATGGGGAAAAAGACATAATTAGACACTATCATCCACCATGGATTTGGAAACACACCAAAGATGATAGGTGGTGATATGGGTGCCTGGATCCTCCCCTTGTTTCCCTTCGAACTTGGGGATGTTTGTTGGTATTTTATGTGGGATTGGTCGCCAAAGTAAGTTATGATAGATGGGGTCATGTTTAAGTTTGTACAAGTTGGGGATATCCAACGTTGACAAGAAAGGCAGAGTGTGTGGTTCCCCCGACTCAGGCCAAGGTGATGACATATGACTTGAGGATCCTTGCGGTCCTCCCATCGTTTGAGTCCCAATATTATACATAGGCTGCGTGGTATAGTAGTTGCCTTGGGGTATGGCATTGTAGTGTGGATTTCCATGGGGAATGTGGCGTTGGGGTATAAAATTGCCCCCATAATAAGCAATTCCCCCATGACTCATTTAAATTTGTGGGTAGGGTGTCCCCATGGATTGGTTGGGACCTCCTTGAGGATTCTCGCCTGCAACAAAACTAACCATATGTCCTTGATTGACATAAGGAGCGCTCATGTTAATCAATGATTGACCATGCATGCCTGAAAATGGAGGGGGAATTTTTATGTTCCTCACTGGTATATGCATATTGGGAGTGCCCCCAGATACTTAAATTTGGGTGCTTGAACTATACAATGGATGCCAACCATATTGTTGGTTGAGGGGACCCGTGCTAACCATGCTATATTGAGCATTATAAGGAGCGTTGTATGTAAAACTTGTCAAAGGTATAGGCTGGGTTCAACTCGTGGAGGGTGTCATGTGAGGGTTTGTACATGGGACAAATGGGATAGCAGGTTCACCATCAATGGTGTGGTGGTGACTATCAATTGGGGAAGTGGTGGGGGAACAAAAGTGTCCAAAAGTTCCATGACCCGCTAATCGTTGATGGGATGGATGGAAATGTTCCAACTAAAGAAACTAGGAGTACAGGTTCCACGAGAACCAAGAGTGGGTCCAATGGATTTGTGAGCAGAGGGTTAAAGAGAGGAAGAAATCTTGCAGTAAACAAATCCTCTGGAAAACTTGAATCGTTAGTTGTCAAAATAGATTCCATGTGAGATCTAGGAGACTGATTTCCTGAAGATGGGGAATCTGGTTCACTGGAGCTTGGCATATCTTCCACAATGAGTGGTGGAAGTCCTAACAATCATCTAGATTGACGACACGGGTTGGATGTAGCCACAGTGACTACTAACTTTTATCAATAAATTTTATCGTGATATTTGTTAAAGTCTCAATGATAACACTTGGGTACCTAAATAATATAAAAAATACACTAAGTTGATCAATCAACAAATAGAGGGAAATGACCCTATCTGATAAGCACTGATCATTGGAGATGAAACCCAGTATCACAATGAATAACAAAGAGGGTTGGTGAAATGTACAGTTACAGTTACTCTAGAGTTTCGCCCGAACCTTAGATTGAGGGCAAAGTACTCTCATAAAGATGAGCACTCTCCCAAAAATAGAAGACAGAGTAGGTCCATCTGTGTTAGGTACCAGGGCAGCCTACCCTAGTCAACTTGTGTAAGTCCTTGAAAGTTTGGCCACTAATGATACCTCCGATCATAGACACTACCGGGGGGGACATAGTTGCAGACAGTATGCTGTGTGGGCAAAATAACTGAGTCCTCAACTCAGCTCTGAAATCCCTGAAGGGATCCCCAATACACAGAATACCCAAAGGAGTTTCAAGCGAAGGTGGGATACCTTCACTTATAGTCCGATGTTTTCTTGCATTTAGCTCTGCTTTAACTAGAGTGGTCCCGGTAGTATGAGTGTAGAAGGAATTTTCTCTCTTTTAATGACACTAGTTTTGGTTTTTGATCTTGGGCAGTTTACTCACATTGCCTATCACAAGATCCTAGCCTGAGCTAATGTTTGTTTGCTCAATAAAGAGTTACTGATTGATTTTAGGTAAATTTTATGTGTACTTTTTTAGTGTCTTCGGTAAGGGAGTTGATGTATGAAATGTGATGGGACTTTGACTCACAAATCATGCAAAATAAAATGCTTAAAAAAAAATATTCAATTCGTTGAAACAAGCTGTATTCTACAAGTGAGAATCTTTCACATATTCATATTTGTTCCATGCATCCTAGTCATTATAACACATGCATAACCAACAAAAATCTTTTCAATCTTTCTAACAACTATTTGAAACCAAAATAAAGTAGATTGTAACTAGCTAAGCAGAAGAATGAATAAAAAATTGTTGATTTTTCTTTGATAAAATTTTTTTAAGAAAGAAAGAAAAACTTATTTCCTAAAAAACAAATCTTGTAGGACACCGATCTTGCTAACAAAATGTAACTGCAGATCCCTTTCAGTCCATGAGCAGACTTCCCATCCCTTTGAGTTTACAAACACAACTGTATGTCAAGATTTGGGGGACTAACGCTCTGTAGCAGTGGCCATAGAGAGTTACTGGGTCCGCTAACGCTTTGTTTGTACAGACAAGGAGCTTTATAAAGCAGCGTTTAGTTTGCTAACATGCATTAGTGTGGGAAACGAGCTCAAAATAGGGATTTTAGGATCAGATTCAAGGCTGAATATATGAAGCCAGAATGTAGCAAGGTTTTGGTGTGTCAGAAAGGGAATGCAAAAGTATAGGAAGGTCTTAGAAGGAGGAGGAAACTGAGAACTGTCTGGGTGAACCGGGAACTAGATGTATAGTCCCCAACGGAGTCACCAATTTTGCCATAGGATAAAATGCACGGTGTATGGAGAATGGATATATCCTCAAGGGTCTTCCCGAGACCCTTGGAAAACTGTAAGATTATCTTCAACCATCACAAAGTTACATGCATGTCCATAAACATTAACTAACTATCAAAGAAAAATAGATGGATTACCTCAAGCCTCTGTGTAGATTTGGTGGAGAGCACAATATAGCTAGGTGGAAATCCCCTGAGCTAGCTCCAGATCAAGTCCTGCACATAGAAGAGACAAGCATAATCACAACATACAACCTTAATAACTAAGACATGAATACATAAAAGACATCTATTTACACATAACTAAGCTACTCATGCTAAAAGGTATCAGACAAACAAATGAATGAATGATAGTACCAACACCACGGAGTAGTTAGTACAATTACAGTTCTATATTAATGTTGGAAGAGTGATTACAACCATCTGTTGCATCAACCTTCCCTTACCCCTCTAGCTTCTCTCTCTCTCCCTTCTTACCAACTTCTTATGCTTAGATTTGAGACTATGCTTAACAATCAAGTAAGATATCCTTTCAAATGATCTGACCTCTATCACCATAGCCCTAGCTTTGCTTATGTAGCAATTGAGTTAGGGTTGCCAAGTTCCTCCATGAGTCTCTTAAGGTAAAAGCAATGATGTTGCCATTCTTTTTAGTTATTTCCCATTTTCCTCCTTCATTAGGATTTGTAAATCCCACAAATAGGTCGAACTTGAGATGTTTCCTTGCTTTTCTGAGTAGATTTAGGAGGGAATATAGAGATATTTATGAGTCAATTCTCTCCTTCGACCTCTAGATGCTCATTAGGATCCACTAATACTATTCCCAAACTAACAACTAGAGTTAGTAGGGTCACTAATGCTCGCTTAGGCTTATAGAGAAGATTTATAAAGCAGGTTTTCAGTGTATAGCCAACGTTAATGTGGAAAAAAGACATGTGATCTTGGTCTTTGCTTCAGTTATCATGTATTTCCCCTTTGAGCTGATGAGGGGGTCATTTTGCTATATAACATCAAGAAGCATCACCTAATGAGCAAGAAAGTGGAGAAGGAAATATCATTGAGTGGACAACAAAGCCTCCAGGGTCTAATTCGGCCAAATGTGATGTTTTCTTTTTCTATGATGAATACAACTCTGTTGAAGAGTCAAGTGATGTAGAGCCACAATGATTCCAGTCAAGGGAAGTTGTGTAAGAAGAGGAAGACCACCAGGAATTCATAGAAAAGCCTATAGTTCACAATGCTTAGTTTCACCTAGAGAACAAGATCAAGACCCTCCTCAAAAGCACGATTCATATTATTCAGAGGAGGAAGAGATGGTTGTTGGGGTCAAAAAGGGGTCATTTACTAGCCAGTGGGGAGAAGGCTCCCAACAACAAAAATTTCAAGAAGAGCCCCGAGTCAAAGGACCAAGTAGTGTCTATGATTACTTGTTGCAAAAAGGTCCCTACCTGGAAGTCTCAGGAGGCCCTCCCATCTTTGACACTTGTAGTTGAGAAACTAAATATTCTACTGCAGATTTCCAAGAGGATTGGCCTGTCGACAAATGGGTAACAAATTAGCAGTAGCAAGATTTTCTAAAAAAATCTAAGGATGAGGAGCTGAAAGGCATTTTATGGTTGCCCTCGCCAAGAGGATATTGGTCAACAGACTTCTCATGAAAAGGAGGCAACTGCAAAATTTCCTTGTTCATTCCATGACCTTATAGCTGAGTACATGGGCATATTCTTTGATCAGCAGCATAGGTGGTGTCTAGAGCATGCATCAAGCTTTTCAATTACAAAATTTTTATGGGGCATGCCCATTTGAATTTTAAAATTTTATCGGCATGAAGGGATAAGGCCCAATACTCTAATGTTGGTTTGGCTCCATTGGAGGGTTGAACTCACCTAGGTGAATTAAGCTCTCGTGCATAATTAGGAATGTACATAAATAATCTCACGAGCTGAGCATTTTCTCTTCAGCTTGTTAGAATTTTCTTTTTTGCATTTTTTAGATTGATGAGGAAAGTCCCATGGAGATTTTACTGGTTACAAAGTTCATATATTTCTGACTCCATCCCCAATGGTGAAGGATATTGGTTTGCAGGTTCTCAGCACCTTGCTAGCAAGGCATTGTCCCCAATAGGAGCCAATGTTGTCACTCATTTATAAAGTTATCAGTTTCCCAGAGTGTAAAAAAGTAGTATGTTTGAAGCCATCTCGCAAGCCACTAAAGCTCTCAAAGTCGAATAGGACCCTCTCAACTGCATAGTTATCATGATAATATTTCCAATGATATATAGAAGTCCAAAAATGGACTTCTAGATCAGAAGTTAGAGCAGTTTGAACATGGTGGTTTTGTTTCCTTGGAATGAAAGAGAAGAGCACATTGGAGGGCCTTGAGCACAGTAAATCCCAAAAATCGGTGGTAGGAAAATCACATATTGGCGACTCCATAATCTTGCATCCTATAGGTCCCACATCATGTATCCCACATATCAATGACTCCGCAGTCCCGTGATCCTGTAGTCCCACAGTGCCACGATCCATAGTACCGTGATCGCGTAGTCTTACAGTGCTGCAGTCTCGTAATATTGCGGTATCATAGTGAATCTCGCATATTGGCAATCGACGTAGTGGTGAGGTTCTTACTTTAAGGACTTTGTGATATCGCTGATTTGTGATACAATGTTAAAATCGTTGAGGAAAGGCCTAAATCATTTAAGAAAGGAAACGCATGCAAAACCAACGCCGGGCGGGCCATTTTCTCTCTCCTCCTAGGGGCCATGTGGTGCAATCCCATTGGCCCGTATGTATGACATGGAAACGGACATCATCAGTTACATGGTAGTATGGAAGTGATGTGCCAGTACGAAGGACGCTTAGAATTCAAACTCAACGTTTTCAAGGGCCTTGTAGGGGAATTTCTGGGTGACACATGGCACCGATGATGTCACCCCCCGCAGATTGACAACTGGCGATTGCACAAAACAAAGTTCATTCTTCCACCGAAGTTCATTCCCAGTTTGTGATTGTGATACACAGGAACTCCCCGAATGCGATATTTGATACATTTGAGTTATAGGGATGTTAGGTCCATCCCCTTCAAAAGCCTCATGGTCATTCAACACTCTATCTCGTAGATTGGTGATTGCAAGTGTCAAGGGGAAAAGGCTAAAGGTAAAGTTCTATCAAGCATCGGGATGCGGGGTTCCAAGTAACAAAGGAGAATGGCCCTTGGGATGGGAGCCTGAAGGCCTTAGTGGCTGAGGGCTAAGCCCCTGGTTATGGCCCCCTGTCATATGAAAAGAAAATAAAAAGGGACGGCCAAACCAAAAGGGGTTTAATTTGCATCTATGCTTGCTATTCCATAAGGTTTTTAAAAGGAAAAGTCTCACTACCGTAAAAACCATAGAGCATGACACAGAGCTTTTAAAGGTATATGGGTCGACCACCGTGACATTAAATAGAGTATGGGCAACATTAAACCAGTATGGAAGGCTCATGAAAAATTAATGATGCGACATGGAGCCTTACGCCCCTACACAACAAAGCATCATCAAGATGGGCACTTGTAGCAACCCACTCCCAATTCCACAAAATTGTTCATTCACGCAGTCAAGGCAGAAATGACAGAAACTGGCCAAGCAGTAGAGGGACGCACAAGACAAACACGTGGATTAACTAGAGGCCATTCACAGGAACAATAGAAGCGACACTTCCTCCATCACCCTCTTGTTTTCTTTTAGTTTTGAAATTCCCATTTATTTTCAGAAAGGGATCAAATCCCAATTGTAATTGTTTTGGGAAATAGCACCTTACATAGGCCGAGATAGCTAGTCTGACAGATATCTAGAGCTCTGGCTCAGATATTTTCTAAACTGTAATTCCAAATCACCCTCTTCTTATAAAAAGGGGGAAGCAACACTTTAACAAGGGTTGGTTGGTTCAGAAATTTCTCACTCGCAGGGCTTGAGTTCTGAGAAGCCATTTTGGTTCAATTTGTTTTTATGGGGGCTTCACTGATATCGTGTCGAATGTATCGACTAGTTATTTGGACTCTTCAATATAAATGGCATTTCCTTGTTGATTCCAAGAATAATATGTTCAACATGTTCCTCTTAGTAATCTCATTTTCAATTGTGTGTCTTCCTTCTTTGAAATAGTTTAATGAGATTGTTGGTTTCTCCTTGGTTCATGGATTTACCCTGGCTGGTAAATAGAGAAAAGTGCTCGTGTGTATTACAGATTTACTTTTGTTGTTCAATAGCCTACAATCCCTGTAGTAACTACATATTTAAAAGTGTTAGTACATTAGCCTATAGTATCTGTAGGAGCACAACCTTTCTCACACTCTTTGGTGATAGATGTACCCATGATATAGGCATGAAATCTCAATAAGTAGTCTCCTATTTCTATCACTCCACCTCCTCCCTCTTCCATATTTCTATTGGAAAATATTTTCTTAGGATTCTGTGTTGTTTACATCCCTATAAATCGAATTCCATATTTCTGTTGGAACATTGCTTCTTAGGATTCCATTTGTTACAACCCTATGCATCCACTTCCCTCCTTCCTTTCCTCCTCTCCACCATTTCTACAACTTTAGTTTTAAGCTTTCTCATTGTTGTGTGTCATCCACCATAAAAAAGGAAATTTTTCTCTGAGATTTCCCCAATATACCGCCAACATTTGTATCCAAGTGTTGGCTTGAAGCTAGCCCAGTGAAGGCTTATTGAATCAAGCCAATCTTATTACCTTTTTATGTGACAATTGGAGTGCACAAGAAACCCCACTCATAATCTTCCATGCACTCCTCTAATAAATATGTCCTAGGCACTGGTCTACAATCAACCTAGAGGTTGTCTCTAAGACGCTTTCTATCTCCCATGCAGCACTTGTGCCACATGATCCTAGATTTAGCTACAACACCTTCCTTCCCACTACCTGCTCTGATATTCCATTTCAGGTTCGTATTTGGATAGAACGTCGAGGGCCCTTAGTTCCAACCTACGATATCCCGATAAGCCTTCTACTCCAAGGTTCTGATATTGGGCCCTGATGGTTGGCCTTCCCTTCAACTTTTGGACTTCCCTTCTTCCTTTAAATTTCAGACTTTGACCCTCCCTTTTTGACATTCCCTTTGGTTTTCAGACTTCGAATCTTCCTTTGGCTAACCAAGATTGCACCCATCTTCTTCTATACTAGGGTTAAAAATTAGGACCATTTGGCATAATTACGAGAGGGTATAACATGTGACAACATTGACTCCAATTGGGGACAATGTATTTCAAGAAATGCGTTGAGAACCTATAGATTAGTGCCTTTTATCCATTGGGCATGGAGTCATTTTATTCAAGTACATAAAAGGAAGAGACAAAAGCAATAGGAATTTAAAGCAGCACTAGTATGTACAATGGCTCACTCCCTTTTTGACATTCCCTTTTGTTTTCAGACTTCGATTCTTCCTTTGGCTAACCAAGATTGCACCCATCTTCTTCTTCTATACGAGGGATAAAAAATTAGAACATTTGGCATAATTATGAGAGGATATTGTTAACACTCAGGTTGTCCCTAAGCTCCTAAAGGGATACAGCCGAGGTAACCACAAACCAATCTTTGGATTGCAGGTTCTAGCCCACCTACAATCAGAGAGGGCTCTCTCTTAATGATTTAGCTTTGTTGATGATGATTTTAGGCTAGCTATTTGGTTTTGTTTAAGTTTCGATGGAGTTTGAATGGAAGGAAGTTGCATTCAAGCAGAGAGGCAAGGGATAATGTGATAAGTTTCAAACCATTGGGCATGGAGTCATGGATTAAGGCTTGCTGTTGCGTTTTCTTGGTCATAAGAGGATTATAGAGCAGGATAGCTACACATGAAACAATACCAATTGCTGAAAAGATGGGATGAAAGTCAGAGATGAAAGGCAATTAAGAATCTTTCATCAGCTAACAGAGAAGGGAAGTGAATGAATGGTTATCTAGGAGCAGTTAAGAATTCCTAATTAGCATTCATATGTGAAAGAAATAGTGTAAACATGATCATTTAAGTATGCATATTCATAACTATTCCTGATGAAAACATGTAGAAATCACAGAAATTGAGCATAGGGTGCTGCCAAGCAAATCCTAAACTATTCTTCCTTTCTGTAATTTTAGATGGTGGAACATAGATGATAAAGCAAACATAAAAAACTAAACAGAGTTAAGGAATACTTATTGAACCATGTAGAAGCACAGGAATTCCACAGTCACTCTTCAGCCAATTAAACATAGTGCACAGTTCATTCTCCGAACTCTCAAGAAATCTTTGATTATAGAAATTATCACATACACAGTGCGAGTCTCTGCTCGAGAAGAAAACCAAACCAACAAAGACCAACCCAGATTACATTTTTCAGGGTGGTATATATAGGTAAAATGTCTAAAAGTATTTATTACAACCGACCTAAACAGGTCTGCGGGAAAAGCTTTCTAAAACCTAACTTGTGCTTGAAATAAATGCAAGTAAGTCTTCTTTGGGTTGTGCCAGAGGAAGCTGGATCAAAAAGTGAATTAATGTGGTGTCCTCTGTGGCTTGGTGCAATGTTCCTGTAATAACTGTGCATTGAGTTCTGGTCCACTGATCTTCTGTGAGTTTTAATGTGCAGTCATTTGTGCTAGTGAGCTTTGAATGGTTCCTTAACTGCTTCTTGACTTTCAAGGTTTTCTTTTAATGCTTCATTCACCTCGAGCCCTGAGAAAATCTTCACTGATACACTTCGCCGCAACACTGATACTCTTTAACATGGTTCTTGGCTTCACATCTGCTCTGATACTCTTTAATGTCTGAACAGGGTCTCTCTCTGTCTTCTGCTCTGTTAAAATTAGCAAAATCAGGCCTTTTCTGCCTTTTTCGGCGCAAATATGGCTGAGGAATCAAAAGATTCCCTAAAGATTCCCCAATATGGCCAATTTCCCGTAGCGATGCACGATTAGCGCTAAGCGCTAGGTGCTAATCGCGCATCGAAAACTGCCTCAGAAATTCGATCCAGGGCTCCGAAGCTTGATTTTTGCACTTGAGCGTTTTTTGAGCTGCTGACGTCAACATTGTTGGGTTGTGTTATATTCTTTCCACGACTAACCTACGTAGTGAACCGGGGGATTAGAGGGGGGTAGAGCCCCCCCTTCGTTGCGTAGCAGGGGGGCGGTAGCCCCCTCTGTCCGGGGGGTTTGAGGGGGGCGGGTAGCCCCCCTCTACGGGGTTCGTGGCAGCGCCCCGAGAAATTTTTTTTTGGACCCTATATTAGGTTGGGGGAACCTACCTATGGTTTTCGGTCCATGGTTTTGGACGCGATGGTTTTCGTTCCATGGTATTGGATGCTTCGGCATGTA